>JAODAL010041179.1:0-36150 GCA_025379985.1 Phyllomedusa bahiana
GGGCCCAGTTCGAACTCGAGCACAAAAATTACAAGCATTCCGCGCTGCAACTTGGAATTCGCCGCTCAGATAGACCACATTAAACTCGAGCACATCAATTTTTGGCCGACCCAAACCCCATTAGTGCTCAGTTTATCTACAGATCGGGACAACTTCTGTAGTCTTATTATTTGATTTCGGCCATGTACAGTTTTCTTTCAGATTGCATTATAAAACCCATAGGAGCGACGCCCCCTCGCTTCCATTGGGTTCCAAATAACCGCGCCTTTTTTAACTTACCAATCACAGAGTTCACTGGGAAAATTCTTTTCCCCATAAGAACTCTATGAGAAAGTAGCTTGCCTCTGATTGGCAAAGCTGGAAACGAGCCCCCGCCGCGCTTCAACCAATCAGCTCGTTTTCTGCATATTACTGTATTTTGAACTGTCCCGCCTTTGAATATGATTGGTCAATTTTTTCTCCATAGGATTATAATGGGACATTGTCGCTCCTATTCTGATTGGCTGGCTTCTGCCGACCAATGAGAATAGCTTACACAATTTGAATTACTGTATTTCCCGGCCATTCTCTCTATTGCAATTCCCTAGGTAGCGCCAGTCCTCGGCCGACAAACGCGTTGTTAGGGTTTTAAAACTGATTTATTTTTAGAAAGGTATCAGCGCGTTATCTGATAATGTTTTACACTTAATCAAAAGGATTTGTGGTTATCATACTTCATGCCGCACGGCGCTGAGAGCGGAGATTTCAGTGCGCCCATCTCCCCTTAGCCCTACAATGGGAGAATAGCTCCGTCCCTGTGATTGGCCGAAGAATAGCCAAGCCCCCGCAGCTAAAGCCAATCAGCTCTTTTTGGTCTTTTTAACTGTATTTGAACTGTCCCGCCTTGGATTTTGATTGGTCAATAGTTCCCCACAGGTTTTAATGCTTCACTGTCTCTCCTATTCTGATTGGCTGGTTTAGGCCGACCAATGAGAATAGGTTTCTGATTTTGAATCACTGTATTTCCCGGCAATTTTCAATATCCGAATTATTGATAGGGGTGCGCCGTTCGAGATTTTTGGAAAGTTTATTCATTTTTACAAGTTTTTTGTTTTTGGAGGTTTTGACTCTTTTTCTGACAAATGTTTTCCGCCTTTAGAAAGGCGATTTTTTCGGAATCATACTCCGGCTGCACGGAGCGGGGCGCCGAGATTTGTTTTAAGCGATCTTTCTGTATGCTTCCTCGCATTTTTCCGTTCTTGCTTCACTTCGCCTCTGCCGGAGCATTTCGAAACCCGGGCTGCTTGTCGGATTGAGCGCCGAGATTTCTGTTGCGATCTTGTCGGATTTTTCATCGCATGTTCTGTTCTTGCTTCACTTCGCCACGGCCGGAGGATTTAGACCAAAAAAAAAACCAGGTCTGCCTGTCGGAGCAGCCAAGCGCTGCACTGCGCCGCGATTTGGCGAGCCGCGATTTTGGGACAAGTCTCGGAGTTTTTGAGCACGCCGCGGTCCCGCCCCCGGAACGCCAAACCGCGCCCATTGCCCCGCCCTTCATGCGGGGCCGCCCGCTGAAAAGTGGCGAACGCTGCGCCTAACACTGCATCCCTGCGTCCGACAGCGGGATTCGGGCTGGTAGGCGCAGTATACGCCAAAAAACAGGCGAAAATCCCGATCATACATGTCCCCCGTAGACTTTTATTCAATCCAATGTAAAAAAATACATACAAAAATCATAAAAGAAGATGTCATATCCCATAATGGAAAGATGTTCACATCGGTACGGAAGTAAGCTTATGCCTTTCGGAGCAGAGTAAATACTCCTTACTCATAACATGCTCATAAATGCTAGTGTATCACTTTTTATTTTGTTTCTTTTATTTTTGGTTGAACAACCCCTACAATGCATAGTATAGCCGAAATAAAAAAGGTTTTCCATAAATATGTTTATACAAAAAAACATTTCTAGTGGAAGTATGCCTTTGAATATTTTAAAGAAAGCGGCTTTTGATCCCTCTTGCTTTCCGTACAATCTGAAAAACTTCCTATTTTCATGCACTGTACCATCTCAGACTAAGAGTGATACTTTTCAACTTCTAAAGGATCATACAAGAGGCCCAGCACAGTTGAGAAATATAAGCTCCTGTTCAAATCTGAAAGTACTCTATGTCTACAGTTATAATAACAAATCTAACCATCACTTATTATTATTGTTATTGTTATTATTTGCTGACTTATATTACTAGATATTCCACTCTTAGGGGTACATGTATGAAAACTGTCTAGGTCTAAGACTTTCCTTATAGCCCATAGCAACCAATAAGCAACCCAACGCCCTCCTCGGGTGAGCGGAGCCGCGGCGCCCCAGGCGGTCGAGTCGTCCGCCCGGAGGTTAGCCCTTGACTCTGCGCGGCCATTGTAAAACATCCGCGCAGAGTCAGTCAGCAGCTGCACACTCGCTGTGCAGATGATGGTACAGGGAGAAGGCAGGATGGATCGTTACCATCCTGCCTTCTCCCCTGTATGTATCAGCGTCTCAGGGGGCTCACGGCTTTCACCACGCCCCCTGTGACGCTGGGTCTCCTCTGTTTTCAACCTTTGCCAGCTCAGGAGATCCCTGGAGGGCCCGTTTTGGGCAGCCCTAAGAGGTCCCCCGGGCGCACGGACCGTGGCGAGGGGGAGTGGTGTTTTTTTTAAATTTAAAATGATTAAACTGCAGGGCTACAAATTGACAAAAGGGGGTACTGCCCGGGGCTACACCCGACTAAGGGGCTATTACCTGGCTTTTTTGGGGGTACTACCCCCGATTTTTAAAAAGCTAAAACCTGGCTAAAGGGGCTACTAAAAGGGGATACTACCCTTATTTTAGGAGCTTTTCCTTGGCCCAAAGGGGCTACTACCTGCTTTTAGAGGCCTTTTTACCTGGCTTTTAGGGGCTTCTACCGGGGGTTTCTACTTGGCTATAGGGGCTACTATGCGCTTTTCACTGCTAGCCCGCTCCGGGTGCACGGACCGTGGCTAAGGGTGGGGATGTTTTTTTTTAAAATTTTCATTAGCTGCAGAGGCTACTTTCCTGATATAGGGGCAAATGGCCCGGGGTACTGCCTGACTATAGGGGGTAAATTTTCCCCTTTACCTATAAAAGGCTAATTTCAGGGGGGTAAAATACCCGACTATAGGGGCTACTACCCGGGTTATAGGACTAATTTTCCCGGCTATAGGGGCTTATACAGGGGCTACTACCCGACTTAATGGGGTTTTTACCCTTTTGGGGTTTTTTGGGGGGGGGGGGACTACCGGGGCTAATACCGAAATATAGGGGCTTTTAGGGGCTACTAAACCGGGCCCCTAGGGCCCATTCCCGGCTATAGTGGCTACTACAGGGGGCTACTAACTGACCCAAATTTGGGGGTATTTCCTGGTTTATAGGGACTATACAAGGGCTATACCTGACTAAAAAAGGGGCTATTACCTGGCCTTTTAGGGGCCCTTAAAACCCGACTATAGGGGGGTTTTTTTACCTGGCTATAGTGGCTACTACAGGGCTACTACCTGACTAATTGGGGGTAATTTCCTGGTTTATAGGGGCTAAATACAGGGTACTACCCGGGGCTATTGGGGGGGGTATTAAACCTGGGGGGTTTAGGGCTAATTACAGGGGCTCTACCTGGGCCCTTTTAGGGGCCCCTCCCAGGGGCCCCCCAAAAAAACCTGACCATTAGGGGCTATTACCTGGCCCATAGGGGTTTTTTCTACAGGGGGGTACTTCCTGACTATTGGGGTATTATTTTTAATAGGGGCCCACTACAGGGGCTACTTCCCGACTATAGAGGTTATTGCCTGGCAAAATAAAAGGGGTACTACCAGGGCCCATAGGGGCCCACTATATGCCCCCCTTTCACTTTCTCAGCAGCTCCCGGACGCACAGATTGGTGAGGGGGGGGATGGTTTTTTTTTTCATTTTTATTTCCCTTAGCTGCAGGAGCTTTACCTACTATAGGGGGCTACTCCTGACTTTAAGGGCTACCCACCTGGCTATAGGGCTACTACCTGATTATAGGGCTTTACCTGGTAAAAGGGCTACTACCTGGCTATAGGGGCTATTGTCTGGTTTTGGGGCTACACAGGTCTAAACCTGACATAAGGGCTATTACCCGGCTATAGGCTACTCGGGGTTAAATGACTATTTGGGGCTATTTTCCGGCCCTAGGGGCTACTACCGGGGCTACTACCCGAAAAAATATAGGGCAATACCTGGTATAGGGCTACTACAGGGGCAAAAACCTGACATAGGGGGATTACCTGGCTCTAGGGGCTGCTACATGGGTAACCCGACTATAGAGGGTTTTTACCTGGCATAGGGGCTATACGGGCTACACCTGCTATAGGGGCTACTACAGCGGCTACTCCTGGCTATAGGGGCTACATCTGACTATAGGACTATTACCTGGCTAAAAAGGGCTACTACAGGGATACTTCTGACAATAAGGGTGCTATTACCTGCTATAGGGCTACTACAGGGCTACTACCTGACTATAGAAGGCTATTACCTGGCTATCGGGGCTACTACTGGGGGCTACTACCTGCTATAGGAGCTACTAACAGCGCTACTACATGGTGCTTATAGGGGCTATTATCTGACTTATAGGGCTATTACCTGGCTATAGGGGCTCCTACCTGAAACTATAGGGACTATTTATCTGGAGTATAGAGGGCTACTACAGGGACTACTATCTGACCATAGGGGCTAGTACCTGGCTATAGGGGCTATTACCTGGCTATAGGGCTACTACATGGGCTACTACCTGACTATAGAGGCTATTACCTGGCTATAGGGGCTACTACTGGGGCTACTACCTGGCTATAGGAGCTACTACAGCGGCTACTACATGGCTATAGGGGCTACTATATGACTATAGGGGCTATTACCTGGCTATATGGGCTACTACAGGGGCTACTACCTGACTATAGGGACTATTACCTGGCTTTAGGGGCTACTACAGGGGCTACTACCTGACTATAGCGGCTATTACCTGGCTATAGGGGCTACTACTTGGCTATAGGAGCTACTACAGGGGCTACTACAGGGGATACTACCTGGCTATAGGAGCCACTACAGGGGCTACTACATGGCTATAGGGGCTACTGACTATAGGGGCTATTACCTGGCTAGAGGGGGCTACTACAGGGGCTACTACCTAGCTATAGGGGGCTACTACAAGGGATTTTACCTGGATATAGGGGCTACTTACTGGCTATAGGGGGCTACTACCTGGCTATAGGGGGCTATTACCTGGCTATAGGGGGCTACTAACTGCCTATAGGGTCCACTACCTGCCTATAGGGGCCTACTACTGGGCTATAGGGGGCTACTATCTGGCTACAGGGTGCCACGGCATGGCTCCCGGGGGCTACTATCGGGCTACTGGGGGCTACTGTTGGGCTACAGGGGGCATATTACATGGTTAATATATGAGGTGCTATAGATGGAGAGTTTGTATAGAGATAGGAATTGGTAGAGAAGTGCTGATAAAGTGAGGAGTCTAAGATATTTGTTTTGTAAATTGTACAATGAAGAGTTGTGGCCAGGAGAAGTTGTCAGGCGTACCTGGGAACAGATAGTAATTGAAGAAGAGAAAGAGAACAACTCTTCAGAGACGTCCCCTGTAAGTCCCTGGATGTAACTTTACTGTAAATCATTTATATGTCTGTAGAGTCTGTGTACAGCTGGTATCCATCACTGTATGGTCACTGTGTGTTGGTAATATAGGTTGTAGTATAATGGTTTGTATTCAGTAATGGTATTGTGTATTATTCAGTCACTATGTGGTCATGGTGTGGTGGTATTATTCAGTCACTATGTGCTGGTGATATGTGGGCTTAATAAGACATTGGCACTATTAGCATGGGACTCTGTTTTTTTGTAGCAGTGTTATTTGGTAACTGTATGACTTATTTAGTTTTTTTGTACGTAGCACATTGTGTTAAAGCTTTTTGTATATTTGGTTGATGGTGATGCAATGTGTCGCATCGTGGCGCATTATCTTACGGGTGTGAGAGGGGGAAATATTTCTTCACCTCACCCTGAGTGCAGTTTAGCCTAGGAACGGCCCTGCAACCAATCAGAGCTCCTCTTTAATTTTTTCAAAGCACTATATGAAATGAAAGGAGAGCTCTGATTGTTTGCTATGGGCAACGAGGAAAGTCTTAGACCTATGCAGTTTTCATACATGCGGCCCTTTTCCCAAACCATAGACCCTATACGACCATAAAAAATATCGGTGTCCATTCTTTAATCCTTTTTTTTTTTTTCTAATTTAAGAAGTAATTTTATTTAAGCAAAAGATTAATACAATAAGGCAATCACATCATGAACAGCATCAAGACATTTCCACTTAATGAATCACGTAAAATATTGCCCATTCAACTTAACAAAAGCTGAAACATCATATATAAGAGAAATGTCAGTGCAAAAAAGGAATGATGCTGAAGAGAAATAGAAAGATATACGAGTCATTGGTGTGTGAACTTTATGGTAAGGCAGCATGTTTAGGACGAGCTGTCCCAGAGGGAGAGGGGAGAGGCAAGGTCAGTGGACCATAGCTTATTTTCTTTAGGGCAGCCAGGGGCCTGATATAACAAGAAATGTGCGCAGTGATTCAGTATAGATAACAATACAAAAATGAACTATTGCCGGGTTGGGATTAGGAAAAGAAGTACAATATCCTCAAACAATGAGGCAACAGTGAAAAAAAGAAAAAAGGAAAAAGACCTAGGAACAAACTGGTAAAAGGGAAGCCAGTCTAAGCCAGTGGACCACCACCAGAGTGTGAAGCTAGTAATTAGTACACAGAGTGGTCGCAGAAACCTACTTATTGGAGAGTGAGATATCGATCTGATTTGCAGAAGGTGAGCCAATCTCCCCAGTTGACGAGAAATGTTTCAGTGTCGCTGGGCAGTTCACATTGTAACTCCTCCAATCTACAGAACACGTGGACCTCTTTAAACCAATCTATGAGTGAAGGGCTAAGCATGGAGCGCCATAATCTGGAAATGACTGCCTTAGCCGCATTTAGTAAAAAGGAGAGTAGGTGACCTTTCAATGAATGGGCGGGACGCTCTATAGCATAAAGAAGCAGGGCCGCTGGGTCAATTTGCAATCTTTCACCGGTGATCAGATAGAATGTGTCTATTACTCTAAGCCAGAAGGGCTGAAGGGTGGAACATTTCCACGAAATGTGGAGCATCATACCCTCCTCCTTGAGGCAGCGACAGCAGAGGTTAGATACAGATGGGTAAAGGGTATGTAGTACTGACGGCACTCTATACCGGGTGAGGATCTTATAATTCAACTCCTGCACCCTGATAGAAACAGGGTTTCTCAATTAGGGGAAATATCTAAACCGTCGCCGGAAACTTTTGTGAGAGTTCCCTCTCCCATGCCACTCGAAACGTGTGGCTAGGGGAATCCCCAGAATCCATCAAGAGCCCATAGATTTTCGAGAGTAGGTGTGTACTGTATGGGGTTTTTTTTCAGACACCGGTCTCAAAGGGGGAAAGGAGTGGGAAAAACCCAAAGGATCTTTACGGGGGGAGCATCCCTTAAGCTGGTAGAAAAGCAACCTGGGGGGTTTTGCACCCCCAAGTTGCGACAAGACCCGGGAAAGGGTTTTGAGGGCATTATCTATGTACACATCTCTTAGTATTGTAAAGCCTGTGTCTCCACCAAGACCGGAGCCCGAGGTCTTGAAGAATTCAGGCACTCTCGGATTGCCTGTCAGAGGGGTGAGCGGTCCTCCTGGTTTAAAAATGTGCATGGAAGAGGGGTAGGAGTTTGTGTGAGTAAAGGGACTAGGCTAAGAGTCTTTTTAGATAGCTACATTGGAGGTAGTGGAGTGGCTGAGCATGGTAGATTCAATTTGGACCCAACGCTTAATGTGTGCGTGATAAAAGCTATCCAAAATTCTGACTGCAGATGCAGCAAGGTAGTAGGTCTGGAAGTTTGGTAGTGCCAAGCCCCCATCTGCTTTGGGTGTAGATAGGATTGATTTAGAAATTCTAGGATGTCTTCCTGACCAGATAAATTGTGTGGTGAACTTATGCAGAGAGGTGAAGAAATATTTGGGGAGTACAATCAGGATAGCTTGGAAGAGATAAAGGAGACGGGGTAGTATGTTCATTTTTAGAATATTGATACAGGCGAGCCATGAAAAGTCTTTTTTATCCCATTTGGACAGGTCGCCTTGGATTAGATTAAATAAAGGGGAGAAATTAAGGTCGAAAGTGTTTTTTATGTCTGAGGAGATGTGGACGCTTAAGTATTTGATAGAGGTGGAGGCCCAAGTGAATGAGTAATGCTGCTTGAGTTGAGCAACCATCTCTGGCGGTAAAGTGAGGTTTAACCCCTTAAGGACCCAGCCAGTTTTGGCCTTCTGATCAGCCTTTTTTTGAAATCTGACATGGTCACTTTATGTGAGAAATAATGTTTGCCACTATTACTTTCCATGTGATTTCAGGAGATTGTTTTTCTCGTGACACATTGTTGCTTTAACGTTAGTAAGAAATTTTTATCCCATATAATCCTTGTTTTGTGAAATATATCAAAAATTTCACGAAAAATTTGAAAGAAAAAATGTGTCATTTGAAAGTTCAAAATTTCTGCGTGCAAGACAGATATTATTTCACCACAAAATAGTTTATAACTAGCATACACCATTATGTCCACTATAGGTTGGAAATTTTTTAAATGTCTTTTTTTTACGACATTAGAGGCTTAGTAAACTTCGTAGTCCAGTGTCTCGTCCCAGACGGTAGGAGGTGGATTCACTGGACACCGCAGCGATGGTGTAAGCCATGCCAGGAAACGGATCTAAGTAGGTCCCCGGTTTCACCAGTAGCCCGCCGCAAAGCGGATGGACTTGCTTCGGCGGGAGTCTACCAGGTCGTTACCCATGACGTGGACATGCTTGCGGTTGCAGCAATGATAGCGTGGTGCAGAATCGTCAGGCAAGGGTCGTAGTCCAGGGGACAGGCAGAAGGTCAGGGCAGGCGGCACAGGTTCTTGGTCGGGGACAGGCACTAGGTCAGGTCAGGCGGCAGTTGCGTTGGTCGAGGGAACGGAAGCTAATGGTACGGTACACGGTAAGACAGAACAAGGCTAGTAACGCTTTCTTCTATAGGCTGAAATGGCACTAAAGATCGGGCAACGGCCCTGAATGGGGCAGGCTTAAATCAAGGGCAGTGAACTGCAATAGCCAATTACCGGGTTTGCACTGGCCTTTAAAACTCGCAGTGCCGGAGCTTTCTCGCGCGCGCCGTAGTATCGTGGACGCACGCACCGGAGGCTGAGTCGCAACTGGGGCAGTGAGCGGCGGGGGGTAAGTAGAGAGGAGCCGGGCCGCCGGGTGAGCGCGCCCACCGCCCGACATGCGGGCGGCCGTCGAGGGCCGCTCGTGCGGCGACCACGGTGTGCCCGAGACCCGGGACGGGGGTCGCGGGCCCACCTTGACAGTACCCCCCACCCCCTTCGGGGCCTCCCCTCCTTCTGGCCTGTAGTGAACATCCTGTATTATGTCCCGTTCCAGAATATTGCTCTCTGGCTCCAGGACCTTCCTCGGGCCCGAACCCCTTCCAGTCAATGAGAAAAAAAACCGCTTCCCTCTGACGTCTCATATCCCAGAATCTCTTTACCGTAAAGACATCGGTGGTATCGCATCAGGAGTGGGAGGAGCAAGTACCGAGAGAAGCGATTAAGGACGACGGTTTTAGCAGGGGACTGGAAGGAGTTCTGGACTCATAGTGGGGGGAAGGCGGAGCTAGTATGCTACTGGGTTAATGCACTTGAGAGCACCTTCCGAATGGACCCAGGAAACCGGGGACCCAGCTTATAGCTGGGAACCTTGAAACGTCGCTATATATTTAGCCGACTAAACCCACCTTGTATCCTGGGGATGAAGGTGTTGGCGAAGGTCTTCGACTTTTTGTCGGCTTGAGGCCTTGGTGCGGGCTGAGGCCTGAGTGTAGCAGGGGAATGCTGAGTCTGTTTCCACGATAGCTGGTAGGTCCTGGACCAGCTCATCCAGCTGCAGGGGACCTCCTGAGGGCACAGAAGGGGGGGCAGTGGTGGGTGGGGATGTCGCCGTAGACAATAAAGAAAGGAGGCAGCACCTGCAGACTCCGAGTTCAATGAGTTATACAAAAACTCGGGCCCAGGGCCCAAGCTGACCTATCATCCTGGCCGTGCGGAGACAAAGTGGCGAGGTAGCAACCTAGGGTCTGGTTTACTCTCCCTACCTGCCCATTTGGCTGTGGGGTGGTAGGCTGCAGAAAAGTCCAGTTTCATTTGTAGTTGGTTACCAGAGGGGGGTAGCGCCAGAATCTTGAGGACAAATTGAATGTCACGGTCCGACCACTATGTGCCTGAGGGAGCCCTTTCAAGCCGAAAATTATAGTATAAAAAATAGATGGCAAGGCGAGGAGCTGAGGGTAGGCCCGGGTCAGAGGAATAAAGTGGGACTCTTTGAAAACTGGTCTGTAACCACCCAGATCACGGTGTTGCCAGCGGAAGGGAGGGAGATCCGTGATTAATATATCCATGGGCACATGGGTCCAAGGGACAGCTGGGTATAGGTAGAGGCAGGAGCGACCTGCCGGTTTGAGACGAGGGACTTGTTCCAGGACAGGATGCGCTGGCCTCCACGAACTCACGACATCTGGGCTAGCTCGGCCAACCAGTAGAATCGAGAGATGTGTGAGCAGGACCTCCTGCACTCCTGGGTGCCCCGCCATACGGTTGAGCAATGACCCCATGACAATATCTTCTCCGAAGAGCGGGACGGACGTATGTCTTGCCGGGAAGGCTTGCATTGTAGATCTACTCGGTGCGGCCGAGATGGCCGTTCTGGAGGGATAATGTGCGTGGAGTGGACTCGTCCCACAGTCACTTCCTCGAAGCACGCGGGAGAGAGCGAGTTCAGCTTGACATTCGTTTCCGCAGGGCGAAAATGAATGAGAAAATTTACCCACGCGGAGAAGAAGAGGACCAACGTGACCTGGCGTGGATTTAAGCGTTGGGCAGTCTGGAGATACAGCAGTCTTTTTATGGTCAGTATAGATGCTGACAGGGTGACGAGCCCCCTCAGAGATTTCTCCTTTTCTTCCAGTGCCAGCTTGATGGCCAGCATTTCCCGGTCGCACGATAGAGGAGTTCTTTTTCTTGCAGGGGGAAAATCTTTTAGAAAATAACCGCATGTGAGGGTCTTGCCTTTGGGCCCTTTCTGGGAGAGTTGGCCACGGCCCCCACCGGAGGAGGCGTCGACTCTTGAGGAAAGAAGGGTTTGTTCAGTATTGGCCGATCGAGAGCACTGGCGGCATGAGGCAGAATGAAACATTTGAACTTAGAGAAGGCTTCCTCTGCCGCTGGTGGCCAGAGCTTAGGATTAGCTTCTTCTTGGTTAAGCCACTATGGGGGACACAGCGAGGAAAAAATGTGGTATAAGTTTGCTGTAATAGTTGCGACACCCCCAGGAATCTTGTATGGTCGGCGACCCACGGGGGCGCGGGCCACTGTTTAGGACGGCAGACAACTTCGCTGGGGTCTATCTGTTAGACCCTTGTCAGAATGATGTAGCCGAGGAATGGTTTGGCTCTGCTGATGAAACTGGCACTTCTCAAGTTGTGGATAGGGGCGGTTGGCCCTTAGATGTCTGTGGACCTGCCGCACGTGAACTGAATGGACTCGATGGTCGGGGGAGTTAAACCAGAAATGTCATCAAGAGCACACTCACGCATGTGTATAGGTAGGTTCACGGCACAGATGTCATTGACGAATTCTGGAAGACGGCGGGGCATGTGCAGAGCACGAAGGGCATGACCAGAGTACTCAAAGTGCAGTCACGGATGTGTTGAAGCGGTCTTCCATTCGTTCGCCCTATCCGTATCCGTTGGAGGTTATAAGACCCTCGCAGGGTCCTGTTTAATAAAGACCTTGGAACCTCGTAGTCATTGGTCAAAATGTCGTGTGATTCAAGGGCAGGGGGATTGGGGTTCTTTACCGTTATCGTGTGAGGCCTCGATAGTCTATGCAAGACGCAAGGCTTCCGTCTTCTTAGCAACGAAGAAGAACCCGGCCCCAGTGGGGAGGAGGACTTGCGGATAAACCTCCTCTGGAGATTCTCCTTGATTTATGTTGAACATAGCCAAGGTCTCCAGGTACCGGACAGGGGGTAAACCCTGCTCGAGGAGGGAGACGTCCACGGGCAGTAAGATCAATAGGACAGTCGTAGGGGGATGGGGCGCAACGTCTCAGCTTGCTTCTCGGAGGAAGACATCTGCAAAGGCATGGTATGTGCAGGAAGGCCCGGTCAGAGGCTTTTTAGCTCGACCCGAAGAAGCGGATAAGCACCGGGCGAGGTGCCACCTAACAGGAGACTGGACACTCCGAAACCCCAATCAGGACTTTGCCGTCGGCAATGAGCACGGGAGCGTGGAGTTGCAGCACGGGAGTACCCAGGAGATGGACGAGGAGGAACGGATGCTTAGTAGGAGAATGCAAGTCTCTGCTTTATGCAGCACCCTAACTTGTAGGGACCAGGGGCTCAGTTCGGAATCCGAATTGGGTAGATCTTGAGAATCTCTCCACTGACCGTGGAGATGAGTGGGGATCTCCAGGTGGATCACAGGGAAGGTTTATGCGGGATACCAGGGCAGCGTCCAAGAAATTTCGGCAACCGAGTCCAGGAAAGCGTAGTCCTGAAATGGGCGCCACAGGCCCAGTGCCGACGATCTCGGGCCGGTCAGGCGAGGAGAGGCTTGCTCTCACATAGGGACGCCTCTCCTACGTACCCTTAGGTGCGCCCGTTTCCCGGACGACTTGAGGGCGCAGTGGACAGGATCTGCGGAAGAAATGGTCTGCACTGCCACAGTAAAGACAAGATTTCCTCACGTCTTCCTGGTTAGCTCAGTTGATTGGGACAGGTGGGGCCGATCCACCTCCATGGCCTCTTCGGCGGCAGGTGCGAGGGCGCAACTGTGGCGGCCTTTGAAAAACTGGGGCTGCCGAGGAAGACGACGGGGAGTCTCAGCTATTGTTGCTCCATTCCGGCCGGAGTTCCTCCTGGCGTTCGAGAAACGGTTGTCAATCGAGTGGCCAGGAGAAAGGTCACTCAAGGAAGACGGGAGATCCCGGGGGATAGAGCATCCTTGATGATGGGCTGGAGAGGCCCTTCTTGAAGGTGGCAGTTCAACGCCGCTTCATTCACGATTACTCGAGCCAAAGTGCGGAAACGTACGGCATAATGCCTACAGTTGAGTCCCTGGGCGCAGATTTAGCAAGGCGGTCTCGGCAGACCGAAGCCGAGACGGTTCCTCGAAAACGCTCCTGAAACTCGGTGAGGAATGAGTGCCAGGTTAGCTGTGACCGGATCATTCCCTGTCCCAGAGGGGGGTAGCCAATCCAGGGCTTTACGGAGAGAAGGCTGAGCACGAACGCCACCGTAAGACAGTTAGGTAGGAAATTGGTTCGCCCATTAACTCAATATGCAGGGGAGATTGCGGTATAAAAGCCCCTGCAGGGCCTTGGAGTCCCCCCATCGTATTTGGCTCGGCATTGGATAGACGGAGCAGTGGAACCAGGCGGTTGGTAGCCGGAAACCGGGGAGCCAGCGGAAGCCACGGGAGGGGTTGCTGCTGCTGAGCGACCTGGAACTGCTGCATTCATGGCGGTGAGATGGCTGATGTAGCTGGGCTTGTGAGCCGATCTGTTGCGGACTGATGAGCACAATGGCGTGGTTGAGGTCAGCGTCAGACGGCAGAGGCACTTTGGCGGGAGATCCAGCCGGATTCTATACTGTCACATCCCCGGACGTAGTGGTGGATCCACTGGACCTCCGCAAGCGATGGTGTTTGGTAAGCCAGAGACGCCGCAAAGCGGGATGGTCTTGTGCGGCGGGAGTCTACCAGGTCGTTACCCCTGAGTTACTTGCGTGCGGTGGCAGCAAAGTATAGCGTGGTGCTGGAATCGTCAGGCAGGCTCATAGTTCGGGGACAGGCAGAAGGTCAGGGCAGGCGGCACAGTTCGTGGTCGTGACAGGCATAGGTCAGGGCAGGCTGGCAAGATGCGAGGGTGGTCGAGGAACGGAAAAGCTAATGGTACGGTACTCGGTAAGACAGAACAAGGCTAGTAACGCTTTATCTATAGGCTGAAATGGCTACTTAAGATCCGGCAACGGCCCCAGGAAGGGGCTGGCATAAATAAGGGCAGTAGTGACCGGCAATAGCCAAATTACCAGGTGCACTGGCCCTTTAATAATCTGCAGTGCTGGCGCCCGCGCGCGCGACGCCTCTAGAATATCGGGGGGACGGGATTGACATGTGCGCACGGGTGCTGAGACCGCAACAGGAGCGCTGGACGGTAAGTAGAGGGGAGACAGCGGGTCCGGCCGGACGCGTGGAGCAGCGCCCACCACCCGAATGCGGGCGGCGGTGCCGCTGTGCGGGCGACCAGGGTGTGCCCGCCGACCGGGTCGGGGGTCGCGGGCCAACCCGTGAAAGTCATTTTACATTTTCAAGAAAATTTGCTATTATACATGTTTTGAGGGGACCAGTCAGGATCTGATGTGGCTTTTCCGACGGGGCCTGATATGTTAGATACCCCCATAAAATGTACTCCATCTATGCCTAACTGACCCCTTAAAGTAGTTACAACATTATTTTGGAAGTTTGTTAACTCTTTAGGTATTTCACAGAAAATTAAAGAAAGTGGAGGTGAAATTTCAAAATTTCACTTTTTTTGCACTACCCATATTTTCAATATTATAGTTCAATATATGTCACTGGAGATACGGAAAATGTGACCAGGGAATGGCAACGTTATATCAATTCCCCCTGGTCTGGCACGTTTTTTGAGATATCACATATGTGGCCCTAGTGCGTTATTTGGCTCAACCATAAGACCCAGAATAGGAGAAGAACCTACTGGACTCTGTGATCTCATTTTCAATACGATTTTATTTAGACGCCATTTCAGGTTTGAGGACACCCTAAGGTGCTAAAAAACTTAAAAAAGTTCCCTTAAACGACACCCCCTAAGGAATATATCCAGGGGTGCGAAGTGACGTATTAGCACCACAGGTGATTCACAATTTTTTTTTTTGCATAGTCTGTGAAAATAAACATTTATCTTTTTCCTACAATCTGATTTTTAGCTTAAACTGTTTCATGTTTTACTGGAATCCTGGAAAAAAGAACCCGAACATTTTGTTAAGCAATTTCTTCCAAGTCGGTTAATACCCTACATGTGGGGTCGATGCTGTTTGAGGCCATATGGCAGGGCGTACAAGGGATGGGAGCACTATTTGGATTTTGGAACGCTAGAACTTGGGCGGGGCCATGTCGCATTTGCATAGCCCCCAAAGTAGCAGAACATGTGAAACCTTCCAGAAATCACCCCATTTTGGATTCGACACCCCTCGTGGATCTCATCGAGGGGTGTATTGCGCATTTTGGGTGCACAGGTGTTCCATAGTTTTTTTTAGCATTGGGCTATGAAAATAGGGGGAAAAAACGCAGTTCGGTCATTGTTTTTGGGGGGGTTTTCAATTTTACAGCTTCGGCGTGCAGTGTATCTGACAGGATACTTACCTATGGGCGTTGTTAACAATTACAATGATATATATTTTTATATAGTTTTTCCTGATTTAAGTTACTTTATACACAATAGAAATATGTTATATAAACAATTGCGTTTTTATGGTTGTCCTATTCACTGACAGCCATAACTTTTTTATTTTGCTGTGTGCAGAGCTGTGTATGGGCTTGTTTTTTTGCGGGATGAGTTGATATTTTTATTGGTACCATTATGTGGTGCATCTGATGCTATGTTGCTTTTTATTAAGGTTTTTGTGAGACATTTTGAACAAAATACAGCAATCTTGGTAGTATTTTTTATTTTTTATAGCAGTCACTGTACGGTATATAGTTTTACTCAGCAGGTCGATACGATTACAGCGATACCCAATTTGTCTATTTTTTTATGTTTTACTGCTTTTATACAATAAAACCACTTATTCAAACAGGAAAACACGTTTTTGCATCGCCATAGTCTGAGAGCCATAAAATTCTGCAATCCTAGTTTTTTTATTTTTATTTTTAACAGCGCTCACCGTGCAGTATCCGTGATAAGTTAGCTTTACTCTTTGGGCCGATACGATTATGGCGATATCCGTTTATATATTTTTTTTTATGTGTGAAGCACTTTAAAAAAAATAAAATAAAGTGATTTTGTGTGTTAAAACAATATTTATTGCTCGCTAATCTTCTGAGAGCGTAGATTTTGTTACTTTTTCCGTATACAGCGTCGTTTTGTAAGGACTTTTTTTTTTGCGGGTTGAAACTGGCGTTTTAATTGTTACAACTTTGGCATTTCCTAGGCATTTTGATCGATTTTTATCCCATTTTATGTGCTGTGGGATAGTAACATAAATCTTAATAATGTGATTGTTTTTTTTTTTTTATGGCGTTTCAGCGTACGGTTAATTAGCAAGACAGATTAATAGGGCAGGTCGTATCGCACGAGGTTGATACAAATATCGGTACTTTATATAGTTTTTATCTTTTTTGAGGCGATTGCGTTTTGTAAAGGTATACAAGGCGTGTACGTGTTTTTATTTTATTTTTCGTGTTTGTGTTTTACTTGTTTTTTCACTTTTTCACATTTTTTTTTTACTTTTCCCCATAGGGGATTTGAATTAGTGATCTTTAGGTCGCTCATTCAATAGGAATCAATGCACAGCTTGTTGCTGTGTAAAGGTTCTATGGCAACTGTCAGTCCGATATCGGGCCATGCCCAAGGAACAGCCAGGGCATAGGTGACATCACAGACAGCCCGAAAGGCAATCTTTACCTTCCGCTCAGTCTGTCACAAGGCAGGAGCTGCACGATCTTGCACCTGCTGCCGCCGACAGAGACGCAGGAAGAGATCGTTCCTCCTGCATCTCCCTTTGTTATTGCGACCTATCGGTCGCGATAATTAAGGGTTTCACCGTGCCCCTCCCTCCCCTGAGTGTTTTTTGGCCGTGGCGAATGCTGGGGGATGTCAGCTGTAATATACAGCTGACATGCCGCGCCGATCGCGCGAACATTGCTTTAGAGTTTGCGCAATCCTGGTGCGTTAACCTCCAAACGACCTGAACGTATGCAACACTTTTTGTCATGTTAACGTTATGATTGCTAAATACCCCAAAATTATGAAGGGCTTTAAGTATGGAGGGTAGAGAGATGAGGGGATTGGTAACAAAAAGAAGCAAGTCATCAGCGAATACTGAACATTTCGTGTGGAAGCCGCCACATTGAATGCCATGGATGGAGGTGTCCGCGCGAATGGCTTGTAGTAGGTGCTCCATCACCAATGCGTACAGAAGCGGGGAAAGGAGACATCCCTGCCTGGTACCTTTATGAACAGTATAGGGGTCGGATAGGAGCCCATTGACCCGGACCTGGGCTTGTGGGGAGAGGTATAGCACGAGAATCTTGGCGAGGAGAGCCGGGCCTATGCCAAGGGAGAGAGAATGCCAGAAAGAAAGGACCAGTCCACCCGGTCAAAGGCCTTCTCTGCGTCTAGTGAAAGCAGCATACAGGGGATTTTGGCACGATGGACATAATTGATTAGGGTAAAAGTTTTCAAGGTATTATCCCTGGCTTCTCTCATGGGGATAAAGCCCACTTGGTCAAGATGTATTAAACTACCTAGCAAGAGGTTCAATCGCATGGCGATAAGCTTGGTGAACAGTTTAGCATCGGTGTTGATAAGGGAGATTGGCCGATAGCTCTGGCACAAAGTTGGGTCCTTTCCATCTTTAGGGATTACAGTGATGTGAGCCTTAAGAAATGCCTGATCAAAAGGGGAGTCACTGGAGACTGAGTTGAAGGTTTGCAAGAGCGAGACTGATAAATCGTCCTGCAGCACCCTGTAGAACTTGGCCGTATAGCCGTCTGGTCCCGGGCTTTTGCCTGCAGGGAGGGATGCTATAGCAGTGTTCAGCTCTGTTTGGGAGAAGGGCTCCTCTGGAGAAGAGCACCTTGCAGAAGAGACTCATTCAGTCTCCAGGCAAATGAAGGGCGCTCAAAGTGCGGCAAGGATAAATCACAGAACACCGGGCGTGATAAGAATGGAGTATGTTGCCTATCTTGGCATCCATCGCACCTGAGAGAAGAGAATGCTGAAGGAAAATGTAGTCAATGCGACCGTAGGACTGGTGAGGATGGGAATAGAAAGTGTAGTCTCTCTCCCCAGGGTGCATTAAATGCCACACGTCAGAGAGTTGCATGTCATGCAGCAGGCGTTTAGCCTTATTCACCACACTATGCGGAACTGAGGAACAGCCTGTGGATGAGTCGAGCTCAGGATGGAGAGCTAGATTAAGATCGCCACAGAGGATAACCTGACCCTGCGCAAAACTTGTAAGGTTGTCCATCACCCTGGAGAGAAAGGATATTAGTATTAGGCGCATAGAGGTTTGCGATGGTGTAGGTATGCCCCTGTATGATGCACTTCACGAAGATGGCTCTGTTGTCCGTGTCCGTAAAGACATCTAATATCTGGGCGGGGAGGGATTTATGGATGAATATAGCTACCCCTTCGTTTTTTGGGAGGGTTACTGCTATGGTACCAGGCAGGGAAGTTTACAATTGGACGTCAGAGACCAAAATACCATCATTTCCACAACATATAGAAAGCCAACTTCTGGGAACACTATTTTACATTTCAAGAGTTTTCATAATAGGTCCACTCACAAATCAGTTCCCAGGGGAGAATTCTTATGAGCTCGACGGAATTGTAGTACATTTGAATCTTTTCAGAAGGAAGCTAAAAATATTAATAATAGATTGTCTGCACGAGGATATCCAAAAGATCTATTAAAGGGAGCATATGAAAAAGCTTCAACAAAGGAAAGGGGAGACCTACTAAAAGAAAAAAATATTACCCACTGCAAAGCAACTCTTGTATTAGATCACAGCATACAATTTAACTCCATTAAACATATTGTGAATAAATACTTACCTATTTTGTATGAGGCAATATATTAAATAACATCTTATCTGAGGGTCATCGTGTAGTTTCCCGTATAGCTAAAACTCTGGGAGACTCATTAACTTCAAATGTATTTTGCACTGGCACCAAACAAACCACCTGGTTGAGTTGCAGGGGGTTCTATGGATGCAGCACACACCCGTGCCGCACCTGTAGATACACCCTGCAATGCAAAGAATTTCAAAATTCTGATGGTTCAAGAACATTTTCTATAAAAAGTTTCATCAATTGTAATTTTTCATCATATTGTATACGGTGCTATCTGTCAGGCATGTAACCTAATGTATGTGGGCAGCACCATCAGAAAATTAAAAACACGATTTCTGGAACACATTAATGACATTAATATCACGTCATTTAGAAATAAATCCAACTTAGCCAAACATTTCATACAAAATCATGATTGCAATTTTAACATGCTAAAAATATTTGGCATAGAGAAATGTGTGCGCCCACATAGAGGTGGAGACATTGAAAGCCACCTCAGAGATAGGGAAGCCTATTGGATTACAATGCTCAACACATTAGTACCAAAGGGTCTGAATTTACATAGGGAAATTATGTTTCACTATTAATCATGATATTTTTTTTGTTAAAAAATACATAAATGAAATATGAATTTATATGAAATAATTAGCATTTGCACTTTATATAGTTATGGATATCTTATCCTTTTCCCACCTAGTTGCAATATACATTTATACTCTCAATTTTTGAATATTATATTCTTTTATTCATCTTTTGTTTTTACCTATTTTTCATCAGTTTGTTGTTTCCACTTATTATAATTGCTTGTAGTCATGGCTACTCCATTGCAGGTTATCTATACATACAGGCGCTTGCTCTGTTACAATGTAATGCTTATATTTGCGCTCTCTTGTATCAGGCGCTTGCTGTTAACTACGGTCTATTTGCATTAGCGCGCATGCGCCAGCTTGCCAGGTTTCACCTCGCCAGCTCTTACTCCGTCTAGGTAGTACGCATAACCGGAAGTAGCTATCGTCACTTCCGATCAGCGGCTCGCGCCGATGTGGCGTTGAACCTGCAATGGAGTCCTTTCAGGTATGCCATAGTTTACATATGCATATTGTCACATGTGTAGGATGTTAGTAATTTCTATCCTTATAAATGGAATCACTTACTTAGGTGTAATATCGCTATGAGTAAGGGCCAAGTTTATTAAACCCGAAACGCTTTAGCGTACATTCAACTCCATCATGGCTATTTTTTGATTGACCACTTGTCTGTCTTACTGGTGAGTGTTTTGCTTTGGAAGTTTTTAATCTTATTCTAATAAATTTTGATATATTTTAATGACCATTGAATACGTGCTGGATATTCTATTTTTCTCATACCAGGCAGGGAAGTACCTTTTGCGGATGGATTTAGCGTGCTACTGCAGGAGGTGTGTCTCTTGGAGGCATACTATGTGGGATTTCTGCTTATGTAGATGATATAGGATCTGCAACCTCTTTAGGGGGACGTTAAATCCCTTGACATTAAGGGATGTGATTCCAATAGTATGCATTGAGAAAGACAAAAGGGCGTGTTATGAGAAGGTTAAAAGGAGGAAAATTACCTGGTGATGGGCCTAGCAGCGACTGGCGAGCAGACAGGATGATGAAAGAAGAACACAACCGGGGAAACAAGAGAGGCCTACAGAACAAAGGCCAAGAAAAAAAACAAGGCAGACAGATAGCATCAATTAGCCAAAATAGGCGAAAAGCCAACATTATTGGGGAGAGAACATGACCTTTCATCGAGATTAGTATAGGCATAACAAGGTCAAATTGAGAGGCGAGAGCTCAGCTCAACAGGAGTAGCGGGACAATAGCTAGAGGCAGGTTAATGGACAGCTTGAAATACTAAAAAGATTGAGTACAAATCCTGCCAAGAATGAAGCAGAAGGTGGTTAATGGGGCAGGATGTTTAAAAATGGTGCTAGAGTAGGTTAGGGACCCAGTATAAAAGAAAAAGTGGGAGGGAGTGGGGGTAGAGAGAGAAAAAAAAAAGGTTTGTGTGGGGGGGGGGGGGAGAGGAGGGGAAAAGTGACCGGCTACATGAGGTATGGGAGGGACTAGTGATGGCATCCTCAAAACTGAAGCCCTCCAGCTATTGGGAAACTACAACTCCCATCATTCCCACTGTTATATAATATACAAATGCATGATGGAAATTGTAGTTTCCCAACAGCTGGAGGGATGCAGTTTGAGGATGCCTGGACTAGAGCAACAGAAATGACTACCCAGTTGTCAAGATTGATGGATAGGCAGAAAGAAAGAACACATGCATCTCACAGTTCTTTGACACAGCATCAGCGCAGGGGAAATCATTTTTTTTTATTTCCCTGTATTATACAATTGTGTCCCTTTATCCAATGGCCCAGATGTATAAAAGTTACAGTTTTCAGTTTTCTGGCATAGGTTATGACAGAAATAATGTTGTGCACCATATAATACCTTTTTTATACAACATTTTATACAACATTTGCGTCTAAAAGAATAACTCTGTGAATACAAGACCGACAATTTTGTCTGTGCCATTTACCAGTGGGCGTGTCTATGCAAATTCATATGATGAGACACATTTATGTATTTTATATGCCTGTCGTTATTCATGCCTTTTTAAGAGTGGTGTGGCTAAGACAAAATTTGTCACAGTGAACAGTGCATCTCAAACTTTCTATCAATATGAGCCCATAGACATGTCCGTTTGACTTCTGTAGTGGTGTTTTAGCAGTGTTTATCAATATTTGTATTTCTTTATGTGCTGCATATAGATATATTTTGTTTCCCCTGAAGAACCGCATCAAAAACGGAGAAACGCATCGGGTGTTTATATAAATGATGCAGTACTCTATTTGTTTCCTAAACATTCTAACATCGTAGTTAGAGTCAGGGAGTAGCCACCAATAGGTGGGGTCATCCTTTTTGGGATGGAGTCCCCACCTGCTAGGTAGGGTTTAATAGGGATTGTTAGGTATATCGGTCTTGTTTACCAGGAATATTTGAGACATACCTTTCTACATCGATATTTACTGGATGTGGATAATCTGGTTACATGAGTATGTTAACCCTCCTATACAAAATACAGAATATAATTAAGTGTATAAAATAATTATGATGATAAATTTTAATTGTATAGGTGGCAACCGCAGGAAGGGTTGTACCAATGGAGTGAACATCCCGCAGTGACCCTGGCAATGCACCTTTCTGATGACCAAGACACCAGCCCCCAAGGTAAGGAGCCAAGGGACATGAAAGGCCCAAACTTCAAAAAGGTGTCGACATTTTAAGACTGTACCCCGGACCAGAATGTTGTAACATGCTTAACTATGTAAGAAAAGTGCTTCAGCCATTTCCTTGGATCGGCCTTTCATTGGGAGTGAGTCATAGATCCAGGGAGGGTGCTTCACTTCCCATGACTCCACTCCGGGGTTTACCTGGAGTAATAAAAGACAGTCAGTAAGCTGACTTATGGTTGGTTAACAACCACCTGGCTACCTTCAAGCCTTGGGTGGAGTCCAGCCTGGAAAAACCAGCAGGGTGAACTTGCCAGATCTGACATAAGCAGACCTCTGTTAGTTAGAGCCCATAACGGGCAGGCGTTTTGTTTTTTGTTTGTGTTTAGAGCATGCCTTGCACGATGTATAACATTCTGTTTGCTGCCTAAATAAAAATATACAGAAGCCTCTGTTTTTTCCCCTGGGAAATAACGTCTCTGTCTCTGCCTGAACACAGTGAAGTCACGATCCCAGATCCGTAAAGCTCACAGCATGTGGAGGACGCATTGGTGCAAAATAGAGGAATACTCTTCTGAGACAGGAGGAAAAACGTATTCCTGGAGTGCAAAAAGCAAGCTTCCGCACGGACACATAGCCGGCCTGAAAATGGATGAAGTTGGTTGAAGCGCAAAATCAATCCAACGCAAACCTCCAGCGAAGTCGCCCAGCCAGCAGAGAAAACGCACGAAGAGACCATCCGTCGCAAGCTGAGACGAATCGCCTTGCTAATTGAGACCCCACCCCAAGCCACGAGTGAAGGAACAACAGCATTAAAAACCACACGCTGCAAAGCAACAGTCACAGAACCCTGTTCAGCAAGACAGAGTACCAAACAATGATGCTCGTGTGATCCACACCCCGCCAGTTGGTTGGCAAGGTTCCCTGGCCAAGTCATTTCCGCGGATGACGACAACAAGAGGCTTACCAGGGGACCTTTAGAGCGGCATAGCATAGAGAGAGCATCTAGCCGGCGGACCAGTGGCGGATGTCCTGGCCCCTTCCTAACAGGCGAACCGCAGAAGGCCCAACTTCGACCTATGTGCCAAGACGCCAAGGACCTAACAACAAACTGGCGGTGTGGGAGATCCAGGCCCGACTGGGGGTCACCCTGGCCCGAACGGGCCCAGAGAGTACAAAGCCTTGAGTTTAGATGCGGCCCAAATGCCCGCCAGGTTCCACCAATGTACGAACTGATTCCACAATACCAACAAGTGCTACAGCGAGACCCACACATCGCCAGGTGAGTCGAGCGATGGTCTGTGACCTTTTTGTAGCGGGCCCTGTACCCATCAAGCTCCCAGAGGTGCGTGGGGTTACACCGACCCCAAACGCGTGGACGAATTGGTCGCTGGTTGTGGGAACGGACAGCGCTACAGAGTAGTTCCTGCAGTCCTACCATACCCCGGAGAATCCGCGCAAAGACACCAAACCGCGGTAAGACTGCTCCTGTCCCGAAGGGGGTTCCTGGAATACAATGGGGGAGGCGGGCCACCTACCCCAAAACGGGACCCGTTTTTTTAAGGCCGTGCCCCTTTGTCCTGCTGGCTATTGCCAATGACATGGGACAATGTGGCTGTCCCGTTGCCCCGGGTGTCCGAGAGGAACCGCATGGAAATGTGGATGTGGGTAGGCCTTACCTCCTGTTTTCCCGTCCCGCATAGTCACACTCGGGTCGCTGCTGGAAAGTGAACCGACAAGAGTGCTCTGTACCCAGTTAATGACATTTGGTGCAGGCCCTCCTTGACCGGGGAGCTTTAGGACCTTGGTCAAGCCCGACAGTGAGCCCAGAGCAACTCCTCCTCACGCCGATAGGGTAGTTTGTATCCAAGGGGACACCAGGACTACCCCATGCCATACTGGCAATAGAACTGCAGGTGGGGTCCCCAACATGAAGGTGGCCTTGGTGACCAGTATTTTACCTCACAGGCGCAGTTATTGGCAGTGACTTTACCGCTGTTTTGGTACCTGTGGGGAAATAAAAACTCATGAAAAGTAAAGAATGTACAGCTGCAAAATGGACATTGCCAAACAAGTGGTAATATAGAAACCTGTGCCTTTCCCTTGTCGTTCCTGGCTGGAGACCCAGAGGAGACCCCCTCTAGAGTTAGAACTCCTCCTCCTTGCCATCTCGAAGAGGGAATATATGGCACAGAACAAGTGGAGGGGAACCCTAACCTGGGTCACGCTTGGAAAAGCGTAAACGAGGTCATTGATGTGAGACCGCATTTAACCAGGGTAGGAGATGAGCTACCCTCACTTCGCCGTAACGGGACAATATATTAATACCGGGTGATAAAAGGACCGCCAACAAGATGGAGGTGTAACAAGTTGGGTAGTACCCCGGAACACATGTCCGTATGATCTAAGAACTGGCACAATTCCCAAGTTTTGGGGACACTTTGGGGGCGGAGAAAACTAGGGAGCGGTGGAGCGTACTTCTACTGGCCCGGCTATCTACAAGGCATGGATGAATATCTGTCAGTCCCCTGGCCCGGTAGAGTCAGGTCCAACGCCCTAGACCCCAATTTCCGTAGTCCCAAAGGTTCCTTCTCCCATTAGTAGAGTACCATTTGAGTGGATGGCATGGATCTTGTCGGTCCCCCCCCTCCTAATCATCTAGAGGGCACCAGCATATCTTGGTTGTACTGGATTGATGCACCCGCTACCCTGAAGCTATAGCCCTCAGAAATATACCTCCTCTAAAGGGATAGCTTAGGGAGCTGTTTTCAGCTTATTCCACCCATACAGGGATCCCAAGGAGATCCCTTACCGATCATGGTACCCGTTATATGTCCAATGTAACCCAAAGAGCTATGCCGCCGGCTAAAAATTGCCACCTGCGCACCATCCGTGTACCATCCCCCAGATCGATGGTCTGATCGAGCGCTTTTAAATAAAACCTTAAAGGCAATGTTAAAAAAGGTGTTGGACAGGATGGTAAGGTATTGGGAACCACCTGTAGCCCTCTAACTTATGGTCGCCATCCGGGTAATCCCCACAGCATACCATGAGGGGTGTCTCGTCCATTCGTAGCTTGCTAATATGGGGAGACATCCCCGAGGCTCCTGGACAAGCCCAGAGAAACATGGAGCAAGAGGAAACCCCATAAAGAAGTGTCCCATAGATGCAATATACCGACATGCAGGTACAGGCTCGGCGGCAGTTTTAAAGCCCATTTGTAGGGAGGAACATGCTAACAAGGCCCAGGAACCCAGGCCCGGGTTTACAAACAGGACCGCAAGAAGACAGGTCCATTTCAGCCCTGGGACAGGTTGCTCGTACTTGTACCATCTGTAGAGAGCAAGTTCCTAGCTAAAAGGCAAGGCCCCTATGAGATCAGATGAACCGGGAGATGTGAGGTGAATTTAACAAGGTTTCCAGCCAGGGAAAAGAAAACCCTACCAAATTTACCATATTTAACCTCATTCAAACCCTGGAAGACCGAGAAATCCTGTGTGGCTGCAAGGGGATTCAGGGGAATGTCCAAACAAGGAAAGTTCCCCCCCCGTCCGTTATATCGCGGAGTCCTTGACAAGCGTTCCAGAGTACAGAGTTCCGGGAGTTTCCTACAGAGGAACCGAGGGGTAGTCCTCTGAACTGCCAGGCCGGACCAGATGTCATCCAACATGACAGTGTCACCGCGCCGCTGGCCAAAAGGGTTTTTGGCCGGCGAGACCATACAGGTTGCCAGAAGCCCGAGGCAAGCATTTTCAGAAGAAGTGAGGAAAAAGCTAGCCCAGGTGTGTAATAGATAAGTTCCCCCAAAGTGGGTGGTCCCAGGCCCCAATTCGTGATTAATCGCCTAGATCCAGATGGTAGCTTGCGGTTTTGTAATGACTTTCCGCAAGTTAATGAAGTCCCTCCGAAATTCGATGCGCCTACCCCTGCCAAATGGTCGACGAGCTGAATCGAGAGGTTGGGACCACAGCGAGGAATTATGACCACCTTAGACCCTCACCGAAAGGTAATGGCATGTTTTTCCCTCACAAATCAGGCCAAATTGAGAAAACGGCATTTTCCACCCCAGATGGACACTTCCAGTACGTCGTAGCCTTCGCCGTTGGTTTGCATGGGGGCCCCCTGCCTAACCTTTCAGAGGTTTAATGGATCAACATCCTCAGCCGGCATAAAAACAATGCAGCCCGCTACCAGGAATGTAATGTGGTGATCTACACGCCGATTGGGATTTGCATCTTGGCTAAGGTTCAAATGCATCAATGACGCGATAGGGGCCGGGCCCGCCGGTCTAACGGCAACCACAGAAGTGCGCAATAGGGCTAGAGGAGCTCGCTACCGAGTCGGGTATAATATTGGCCGAGGGTCAACAAACCCCAGTAGACAAGCTCGAGTCCATTCAAAGATTGGCCTCAACCTGTGACCCAAGAAACAGGTTAGAGCCTTCCTTGCATTGGCAGTGTTTACTACAAGGAGGTTTGTTGCCAGCCTTTTCCACAAAAGCGCCCCTCCACATATCTCACCAAGGGAGCAAAATCCACCCTAGTAAGTGAATCCCCGGAGGCTGAGCAAGCCATTCTGAAACTTAAGGAGGAACTCTGAAAAAGACCATACTGGTTTACCGCCCTGAATATCAGAAGGGTAAATAAGTAACATGACGGCATGCCTCAGGTGGGTTTTAGTGCAGTCCCTGTCCCCCAAAGGTTAATGGGGAAAGAGCATCCCTGTCTGGTACCTCACCGGAAGTGCAGTCGGCGGCAAAAAAGAACTACTCGATTGTAGAGATGGAATGTCTTGTCTGCTCTGAAATGGGCAATCGAGCGCTGAGGTAATATCTGGTGGGAGGCAATTTATTAAGGGTGATCACTGATCACTCCCCATTGAACTTGAATGGCCCAAAACAAAGGGAAGAATGCAGGGTGACCGGTGGTTCCCTGGCCCTACAGGATTTTAATGTTCAGTGTAGAACACCGGTCCAGGGTCTCAACAACAAAACCAACGCATTATCTAGAGTACATAGGTTTGGGGGCACAATGTGCTCCGCCCCAACGGGTCTGAGCAAGGGGGGGGGGATATGAAAGTGGGCAACAGCAGAAGGGTGTACAATGGAGTTACATCCCGCCCAGTATGGTCCTGGCATGCACCTTTCAATTTCCAAAACACACTCCCCCAAAGGTAAGGAGGACTTTGGGGGAAAAGAAAGGCCAAACTTCATAGTGTCCGACAGTTTAGAATGTCGACATATGTTTAACATGCGTATAAAGTTAGTATGGCTTCAGCATTTTCCTGTGTCGGCTTTCATTGGGAGTGAGCATAGAGCAGTGTGGGGGTGCTACGACTTCCCATTACTCCACCCGGTATTTACCTGGAGTATAAAAGTCAGCAGTAAAGTCTGACTATGGTTGGTTACAACCCCACTGGGCTACCATCAAGCCTTGGGTGGAAGATCCCTGCTGTTAAACCACAGGGTGGAACTTGCAGACCATGACAGTAAGCTGACCCTCTGTTAGTTTAGAGCCCAACGGTGCAAGGCGATTTGTTATTTTGTTTTTGTGTTTATCGTCAGCCTTGCACGTTGTACTTTCTGTTTGCTGCTAAAATAAAAATACAGAAGCCCTGTATTTCACCGTGGAATACGTCTCTGGTCTCTGCCTTGAACACAGTTAAGTCACGATCCCATACCGCTAAAGCTCACAATATATATATATATATATATTATATAGTATAATATATCCCCAAAGGAAAACCGGCAGCACATCCTTTAAGAAAGATGCAAAAACTTTATTCCAGCATGCCAAAAGTCCACGTTATGGGTTACACGACCTTTTCTCCGTAGCCCGAAAACGTACGCTTTTGGGGGGACATAAGTTACATAGTTTGTCATGCCGAAAAAAGACATAAGTCCCATCCAGTTCCCCATTTGCTAAGATGCTGCTAAAGTAGTTAAAGTGTTGATCAATAGGAATGCAAAAACCCCCATTAGGTAGAAGCCAATTGTCCTTCAAGTACGGAAAAAAATTCCTTTTCCTAGACTCCAATCCAGCAATCGGAAATAAAATCCCCTGATCAATGACCCCTATCCAGAATCCTAGTCACTATAACTTGATACTAATTATTACATCAGAAATGGTATTACAGAACCTTCTCTCCAGAATCCTAGTCACAATAACTTGTAACATTAACATCTAGAAATGTATCCGGGACGTAGAGCTGTGGGCGAATTTCTCACAAATTCGGTGGTATTCGCCGACTTCACCGCGATATATTTCCGACAAAAGTATAGTTATCGCCGAATTACATATCGGGACGAATCGCGTAAAAAAAACAGCTATTAACCAGCTAGCACAGAGCCTTATTGGTTGCTGTAAAATGTTGTGCCATCTTAAATAATTCCGAAGTTGAGCTTGGTTTTGTCTTCATACAATGCTGTGTTTTAAGTAGGACAAACGCACTTAGACTGCCGCCGTTCTTAGAATCGCGTTTCACCAAAAATTCCCAGGGCGACTTACGGGGCAAAACTACCAAAAAAACCCTAAACAGGAATGCAGCCTGAAAAGTAGGGCGAACCACTGGAAAAAAACAAGCGGGGGTACAACGTACCTTGCACAAAGACACAGTAGAAGGCCCGGAACACCACAGATCGCACACATAGGGACGTTACGCGGGAGTCACCCGCAAGGCCCACGCATCCGGTGTCATCTCCCGGGGCCAGTGTTGACCACACACAGTCAACATTTCTCCCAGATACATTGAAAACCCCCAGCAAGAGTAGGGGGTTTTGTCACAACCCCCCATTTGGCATGGCCCGGGGCAGGTCGGGCCTCACCTGCCCTAAACCCACCTCTGTCCCTTTGCCCCCAACCCCCAGAAAAACACTATGTGCTGTGGCCTCTGCGCCATTATACATGAACAACTATTTGAGGCAGTGGGCAACAAAGAGGGGGGAAGACATCGCGCTTTTGCAGAATGGGGAAATAGGATGAGGAGAGTTGCAATGGGGGGTTTAAATTTTTGCAAGCTTTTCGGGCCCTTTGGGTACAGAAACCCCCGTTGAGGGGGGAAAAGCGGTGACGGGCCAAAATACAAATTCGATAACCCATGCAAAAGGGGACCCGGGTAGAAGCAGGCGGGGTGGGACAAGTTTTTGGGGTGCCCTAGAAAAAAAGGGGCTTTAATGCCCCCCCCAAACAAAAAATTCCCGTCCACTCCATGCCCCCGTGTGCCCCCTTTTTCCCCCGGGGAAAGGAAGTGGCCCCTACGGGGGTTGGGCCAACCCCTGACTACCATTGCCCCGGCCCGGGAACCCATTCCTTTATTTACTTTAAAATTTTTGGGAAACCCGGGAGGAAAGGAGGTTTTTGGAGGGCAGAAATCTGGGATCTTGGAAAAAAAAGGTTAATGTCTGGGCCGGAGATGTAAATTTTGGGTGTCATCAGCATATGGTGGTTTTAAAAACCCAAGGGATGCATAAAGCGTCTAAGAACAAAAACTGTAAAGGGTTTCATCATTATCAAGGGAGAAGAGGGGCCGCAGTTTTTGTGTCAGGCAGGGGCGCAACCCGTAAGTCGGTAGTGGGGCCCGGGAGCCCCGCGGGAAATGGCAGAAAGGCGGGGTTTTGGGAGCCAAGGGGACAATTTAGCCCCCCACTTTGCGGGCCCCAAAAAGTAGGGGCACGGGGGACCCCCGGGGTCAGTTTGGAGCTTTGGGGGGTTAAAATCCCCTACTCGGGGGTTGTGCCAGTTTTTTGAGGGAGACTAAGAGGGGGGGGTTAAACCCAAAACATATGAAGAATTTTGGGGGAGAAATTAAAAGTATGCCCAGGGACCAAATTTTTGGGGCCCCCACGGCTCTAAATAAACATCAGGGAAAGTGCCCCATAAAGTTTCAGTTTGGTGGTGGGCTTTCCTGTCCCAAAAACAGCTGTAGCACCCAGGGGCCCACCCTCCCATTTCAAGTCAGTAAAAGGTTCCCCCCCTCTGCCAAAAATTTAACCCCTGTCTATTACATAACAAAGGGTTCCAATACTCCTGCTTCCGGAAATTTCGGGGTTTGCAGCAGCCCCCGTTCGAGACATTCCCCAAAAAGACAGCAGTATGCATCTACCACCCCAAAGTGAAGAGTGACCATGCCCCCTGTCCAATTTGGGTGGTATGAAAGTCCCCCCCTTTTCAAGGGGGGATTTTGCCCATTAAAAAGAATTTCCAGGATTCATTTCCCAGCCTTTAAAAGACCGGGTAGTGGCCCCTCAGGACCATCGAAAGGGGTTTGGTATGGCCCCGCCAGGGAGCGGGATCAAAGGGAGGCCCCAGTTTTACCAGAGCCCGCCGCAAGGAAAGGAAATGGACTTTCCCCGGGGGAGCCCCTTCCCAAAGTCGCTCCCACCGGGGGGGCGCAAATAGTTTGGAGGGGGGCAGCCGGGCGACGAGGGTCCGGGAATGTAAGATGAAACCCCGAAAGTAAAAGGTCGGGCCCAAACCCCCTTTCGGGGAGGCGGTGGAAAATTCGGGGGTCGGGTTAATGTGGGGAAAAGGTCAGGTACACGGGCCCAAAGAACGTAAACAGGGGAAATTGATGAACGGGAAATCCCATAAAATTAAACGGGGGGAAAAAAATTGAAATGGGAAAATTTGGGTTTAAACAAAAAAAATTTATTTTAAACCGGGGGGAAATTATTGAAAAGAAAAAGGGCCCCAATTAAGGATTTTTGATGACCCAATTGGGACAGGAAAATTCCCCGGGGGAAAAAAAAGTCCCCACCGGGAGGAAAGCCAACGGGTTTGTTCAATTTTAACCCCATCTGCAAACTTTTAAAAAAAACCCAAAGGAAACTTTGCATGAAATTCAGCCGTTTTTTTACACCCCCAAATCACCCCTCCTTAAGTTTGAAAGCAGCACCCCGTCCCCTTCCCCCCAACTAGGTGATATTTAAATTTTCCCAAAACGGTGGAATTCCAGTCGCCTTTTTTTTTGGGAAATTGACTCTATGAACGGGAAAAGGCTTTTAAAAGGTTTATTGTTTAATCCAAAGCGGACAGGAGAACACCCCGTTTTTAAATTTTAATGGGGGAAGTGGCAGTTGGTGACACCTGCCGTTTGAAAGGCCCTTTAAATGGGGAAAATGGGGTTAAATTATGGCATCACCAGGACTATGGATGAAAAACCCTCTTTCCCAAATGCTTCTTGTTGTAAAGGGACTCGTAGTGGATCTACTCCCCCACCCAAAAAGAGGGCCTTTTACCCACCCCAGGGGGGGGATCAAGAAAGGCCCCTTTTACCAGAGCCCGCCGTTCAGGGGAGGGCCCCCCCTTTTTCCCCAAACCCCCCATTAACAGGCGAAAGGCCCCCCTTTTTTCCCCCCGTTAACGGGGGAGGGCCCCCCCCTTTTTCATAAAACCCAGTTTTGAAAGCATTTGTTTTGCTTCTTTTTTGTTCTGCCCCATTCCAGTTTTTTTACTAAAATTTAAACCCAACAATGGCACAGAATGCAAAATAACCCTAAAAAATTCCCTTAAATTATGGGCCCTTCAGTTTAAGTTTCCCCCCGCTGCATTGAACAAAAATTGGGATAATGCAGAAACTGGATTCAAACCACCCCCTTTTAAAATTATGAGGTTTGGGTTGTCACTTTCTTTCCCCATCAAAGGTCCCTTGGGGATGCAGGGTTTTCCTCGCCAAAAAAAACCCCCCAAGCCATCTCCCATCAATCTGCAAGAAGATTGGGGGTCGCCCCAACCCCTTTTGTTTCCAAGTAGCTGCTGACTGTCCCCAAATTCCAAACCCCCCAGCTGACCCTTCTTCGACTTCCCCCCTTGGGTGTTTCTGCGACCTGTGCCTGCTCCCGGAATGTTTGTGCCCCCTGCCCCCTGCAATTTTTTAAGAGCCTGCCCCCTCTTGTTTGACATTTCTGTATGTTCTAAAAAGGGGACAGGGCTCCCTTTTTTAAAGAAGATATTTGTAAAGATAAATCACACCCTTTTTTTTTTTGAATCCAAATGAAACCCCCTAAAAAGCTTGGGAACCTTGGGTTTTAAATTGCGCTTTCCCAAATTGGGCCCGGAAAAATTACTTGTATGTTCCTTTAAAAAAACGTTATTTTTAATAAAAAAAGACAAACAGGTTATTAACCCTTTGGGGGATGAATTTTGTACAGCCAAAATTTCTTTTTTAGCGTTTTAAAAAAAACGTTTTTTTACTGAGTACAAAATGCCCGAAAAAAACTTAATTAAACCTTGGATTAAATTGCCAAATGAAATGAGGTGCCCAAAAATTAAGTGGTTTTTTGGGTTTTAAAAACGCGTTTTCTTTAAAATGAATACAACAGCAACAGGGTTAGATAAACCCCTTTGGGTATTCAATTTTGGGTTGGGGAAACAGATAGCAAATTAAAAAAAATTTTTATGCAGCGAATTGAAAACAGGACTTCAATTCCAATACCCAAAAAACAAAAAAAGAACGTAAGAGAAGCAGTTTTTGAAAACAACTGTGACACCCCCCAAAAAAAATTTCTTTTATAAAAGTTAGTTTTAGTATGAGGGTAAGCAAACAAACAGCTTCCCTTTCACGGGCCCCTTGGGGAAGCAGTGTGGGAAATGGGCCCGCGTCGCGCCCGGGTTATATAAGGGCGGGGGGACCTCAAAAGAATCCCGCCGGTTTTTGATTGGGTTCATCTATGCACATGTCTTTTTTGGCTACGCCTTCTTCCCCCCGACTTCTTTGCCCCCTGTAACCCATGTGCTCGCAGCCCTTTTATCAATTAAAAACCCTTGTTCCCCGCGAATCACCCTAAAATTTGACTTCGGTCAGAATCAAGTTTTCCCGAAATTCTAAACGATTTTCCACTTTGTTAGAATCGTTCGCCCATTTTTAATCCAGAAACCCCTCCAGAATCCCAGTCCTATAACTTTTTATATTTTACAACTAGAAAGTATCCAGACCCTTCTCCAGAATCCTAGTCACTATAACTTTATTTTATAACATTCTAGAAATGTATCCCGACCCTTCTCCAGAATCCTAGTCACTATAACTTGTTTATATTATTACATCTAGAAATGTATCCAGACCCTTCTCCAAATCCTAGTCACTATAACTTGTTTTTATTAAATTTCATCTAGAAATGTATCCAGACCCCTCTCCAGAATCCTATCACTATAAAATTGTTATTTTTACATTAGAAATATCCAGACCCTCTCCGGAATCCTGGTCACTATAACTTGTTATATATACATCTACAAATGTATCCAGACCCTTCTCCGAATCCTAGTCACTATAACTTGTTATATATATTACATCTAGAAATGTTTTCCAGACCCATCTCCAGAATCCTAGTCACTAAACTTGTTATAAAAATCACGCTCCAGAAATGCATCCAAGCCCTTCTTGAAAATCTGTTAGTGAATTCACCATGACAATTTCCTCTGGCAGAGAGTTCCACAGTCTCACTGCTCTAACAGTAAAGAATCCCTTTCTATGTTTATGTAGAAACTTTCCTCAAGACGTAGAGGATGCCCCCTTGGTCTAGATAAAGTCCTGGGTATAAATAAATCTTTAGCGAGATCTCTATATTGGCCCTAAATATATTTATTATGTCCCCCCGAAGCCGTCTTTTCTCTAAACTAAATAACCCTAACCTTGCTAATATTTCTGGGTATTGCAGTCCACTCACTCCTTTTATTATTTTTGTTGCCCGCCTTTATACCTGTTCAAGCTCTACATTGTCTTTCCTGTGCACTGGTGCCCAAAACTGTAATAAAAATAATAATCTTTATTTATATAGCGCCAACATATTCCGCAGCACTTTACAATTTGGAGGGTGTAGGTGCAGACAAAAAAAAACATACATTGCACAATGAAAAGCTACTTACAGATGGGACACAAGGTGAGAGGGCCCTGCTCGCAAGAGCTTACAATCTATTAGGGTGTACGGGTGAGACGAAGGGTAGAAGTGCTGGATTTACAATGGTCCAGCCATGTGACATAAATATGGGGTTGTTTTATGTAGAATTCGGATGGACCTGCCACCCAGACAGTACATCTACATACAGATAAGTGCCAAATATGAGTGCGCTGGTGGGTGAGGGTGGGTTAGGCATTAGGGATTCTGGTAGGCCAGAGTGAGAAGATGTATTCTCAGGGCCCTCTTAAAGCTATGAGAGTTCTGAGTGTGCCTGATCGCCCGCGGTAGCATGTTCCAGAGAACTGGTGCTACACGTGTGAAGTCTTGGAGACGTGCATGGGAGGTTTGGATGATTTAGGAATTTAATTTGATATCAGCAGAGCGGAGAGAGCGGGTAGGGTGTTAGACAGAGATGAGGGAGGAGATATAGGGGGGTGCAGCGCTGTGGAGAGCTTTATGGGTGAGTGTGATGAGTTTATATTGTATCCTGTACTGAATGGCCAACCAGTGCAGTGACTGACACAGGTAGAGGCATCAGTGTAGCTCTGGAAAGAAAGACAAGCCTTGGCTGCTGCATTCGGGACAGATTGGAGAGGGGAGAGTTTTACAGAGAGGAGACCGATAAGCCGGGGAGTTACAGTAGTCAAGACAGAATGAATAAAGCAACAATGAGAGTAATGAATTGTTTTCACAAGGGGAGAAAAGACGATTCTGGAGATGTTTTTGAGGTGCAGGTGACGGGAGCGGGCTAGGATTGGATATAGGGGGTAAAAGACAGATCGGAATCTAGTATAACCCCCAAAACAGCGGGCCTGCTGCCTAGAAGTTATGGTTTGGTGCAACACACTGAGACCAAAAATGGCAGGTAAGGTCGGTTAGTAGATGGTGGGATGACTAGAAGTTCAGTTTTAGTGAGGTTTAGTTTGAGATAGAGAGAGGACATGATTGTCAGAGACAGCGGACAGAAAAATCACTGGTGTTTTGTACAGGGCGGGAGTGATGTCCCAGGAGGGGTGTATAGTTAAGTGTCATCCCATAGAAGATGTACTGGAAGCCAATTCTGCTGATTCTTTGTCCAATGGGGCTGTGTAGATAGAAAAAGGGAGAGGACCTAGAACGATCCCTGTGGAACCCCAACACAAGAGAAGAGAGAGGAGGTAAAAACCTGCAAATGAGACACTGAAGGAGCGTCAGAGAGGTAGGATGAGAACCAAGTGAAGCGGTGTCCTGGAGGCCAATGGTGCCAAGCATTTCTGAGGAGAAGGTGGTGATCAACAGTGTTTAAAAGCTGCAGAGAGATCCAAAGAAGCAACAACGAGTAGTTGCCCTAAGATTTAAACATGAGGAGAAACATTGGAGACTTTATTTAGAGCAGTTCTGTGGAGTGTAGGTCGGAAACCTGATTGTAGAGGATGGAAAGAGAGTTAGCAGAGAGATAGCAGATTAGGCGAGAGTAGACCAAGCGTTCTAGGGGTTTATAGATGAAGGGCAGGTTAGAGACTGGTCGGTAGTTGGACGGGTCCAAAGAGGGCTTTTTCAGTAAAGGAGTTATAACAGCATGTTTTAAAAAGGGAAAATGGAAAAATCCCCGTGGAGAGAGAGAGGTTAGATTGTAGTTATGTGAAAGGACGCCGGAGAAAAGGACGGACAAGGTGGGGGGGAAAGGGGTCACTAGAGCAGGTAGTGGGGCGAGCAACAAAGAAGGCTGGACACTTCCTTCTTCTGTCGTCAGGGCAAGAACGAGAGTAAGCTGGGGATGTGTGGGGAGGGACCAATGGGGGCTGCTTAGGGTTTGAGATGAAGTTTTGCCGATTCTGTCAATTTTTCTCTTTGAAATGAGTGGCCAGGTCTTCACACTTAGTAAAGGTCAGTAACCGGGGACTTTAGCTTTAGGCCTTAGGGATGTTGAGGGAAATTTTTTTTCGACAAAGTTGAAATCGGCAAGGTTTTTTT
>JAODAL010041180.1:0-36146 GCA_025379985.1 Phyllomedusa bahiana
TCCCAGCCAAAGGGTAGGCCCCCGAGCAGCCGGTTTTTCCCATTTAGCAGCCAGGTAGTTCCCCCTTGTAGCCAGCAGGATTGCCCCATTGTAGACGCCAGGTAGTTGCCCATTGTAGCCAGCCAGGTATTGCCCCATTTGCAGTCCAGAGAGCACCTTGTACTGCACTTTGTCCCTACTGTGTATGGGCCTGGAGCAAAGTAGTACCCTCTGCTAACCCTACTGTGTATGGGGCCCTGGAGCAAACAGATGTCACCGCATCTCTGCTAACCAAGCTGCTTCGCCAGTAAAAAGCTGCCATTTTCCCGGCAGTATTAGAATTGGCTCCGCTGAAGTGTTGTCTTCTCTGATGAGTCATGTTTTCTGCTTCATGGACGTTGGTGTCGGATGAGAAACATCAGAGAACAAACACCCTGCATCCTTTGCTGGAAGAACACAAGCTGATGATGTCAGCGTTATGGACTGGGGATGTTTTCAGGACATTTTCTGGGCCACTCATCCATGTGGAAAGCGCTCTCACATGATATCCTTGCAGATCACATACACCAATACTTGCTGATGGTCTCCCCTGAGGCGGATGGGATTTTTCAGCAAGACATTGCAACACATCACACCGCTAGAAATATCCGACAGTGGTTGGAAGAGCAGGCGCAAGACTTTCAAGTCTTACCCTGGCCTCTAATTCCCCAGATCCCAATTGAGCATCTGTGGGATTGTGAGCACCATGGAACATTAAGTTATCCCTTAAAAAATCAGTAAAAAGCCTAGTCTTTCCCCCAATTTAGGGTTAAGGGTTTTTTTTTTCTTTGTAAATTTTTGCCAAAATTTGATTTATACCAACCTGAACGAGCTTCGGGACACATGTGAGATTGACCCAAATCCAAAGTACAACACTTGATACAAGCTATAAATAAGTTCTCCTCCACAAGAGCAAAGAGGAGCCACAAAACAGAAACCTTGTTCACTGTTTGGTTCAGGACCTAAAATCCTCTAAATCCTCCATTAAAAATAAGCGTCAAAGAAGAATCTGTCAATCCCTTAAATGCACACAGTGAAAGCGAGGAGGCGGAGGTTCTTTGTCGCTCACTGCACAAACATGTCTACGGCTCGGCCAGGATACACGGACTCCATCAGACTAAACAGAAGCCTTGTATGAGAAAACATCCATAAATAAGCAAGCATTACGCACAGTGCATCGAGCTGAGGTCTATGCAGCAGGAGAGTCACCGTCTTGGCTTGGAGCCTGCTCGCTCAGCAGGCACAGAGAGCGAAAATGGAGATTTCTAAAAAGCTATGAAAGCGCCAAGGCGGAAACAAAAAGCTCTTCTACCATCTGACCGAGCACAGCGCCCACATCTTCTAGCCATGAAAGAGTTACAAAGCTGCATCTCTCCTTCTTGGGGTAGGTTCACACTCAGGCTCGGACTGGCCCATAGAGGAGCAGGGGAAACCCTCAGTGAGCATGGTGGGCCCTTGAGAATAGCTGGCATGGGGATGATTTGAAAGGAGAAAGGTAAGGAAAAGAGAGGCAGGTGCAGTGTGTGTTCATGTCCTGTGGATCTTGAATGGGTCTCAAGAATCAACTCCACTGCTGGGTCCCAAGAATCTGCTTCACTGGTGGCCTCAAGAACCAACTCCACTTGTGTGCCTCAGGAAGCCACTCCACTGGTGGGTCCCAAGAATAAACTCCACTGGTGGGCCAAGAATCAACTCCACTGGTGGGCCCAAGAATAAACTTCCACTGGTGGGCCCCAAGAATCACTTCCATGGGGGCCAGAATCAACTCCACTGGTGGGCCCCAAGAATCATCTCCATTTATGGGCCACAAGAATCAGCTCCACTAGTGGGCGTCTAGAATCAGCTCCACTAGTGGGCCCCAAGAATCACCTCCACTGGTGAGCCCCACGACTCAACTCCACTGGTGAGCCCCAAGAATCAACTCCACTGGAGGGCCCCAAGAATCATCTCCACTGGTGGACTCGAAGAATCACCTCCACTGGTGGCCACAAGAATCAACTCCACTGGTGGGTCCCAAGAATCAACTCCACTGGTGGGCCCCAGGAATCAAATCTACTGGTAGGCCTCAAGAATCATCTCCACTTTTGAGCCACAAGCATCAACTCCACTGGTGAGCCCCAAGCATCATCTCCACTGGTGAGCCCCAAGCATCAACTCCACTGGTGAGCCCCAAGCATCAACTCCACTGGTGAGCCCTAAGAATCAACTCCACTGCTGGGTCCCAAGAATCTGCTCCACTGGTGGCCTCAAGAACAAACTCCACTTGTGGGCCTCAGGAACCAACTCCACTGGTGGGCCCCAAGAATCAACTCCACTGGTGGTCCCAAAATAAACTCCATGGTGGGTCCCAAGAATAAACTCCACTGGTGGGCTCCAAGAATAAACTCCACTGGTGGGCCCCAAGAATCAACTCCACTGGTGGGCCCCAAGGATCAACTCCACTGGTGGGCCCAAGAATCACTTCCACTGGTGGACCCCAAGAATCAACTCCATTTATGGGCCACAAGAATCACCTCCACTGGTGGCCCCAAGAATCAACTCCACTGGTGGACCCGAAGAATCAGCTCCACTGGTGGGCCGCAAGAATCAACTTCACTGGTGGGATCCAAGAATCAACTCCACGTGTGGCTCCAAGAATCAACTCCACTGGTGGGCCCTAAGAATCAACTCCACTGGTGGCCCCAAGAATCAACTCCACTTGTGAGCCCCAAGAAGCAACTCCACTGTGGGTTCAGAATCACTCCTGGTGGCCACAAGAATCAACTTCTCTGGTGGGCCCCAAGAATCAACTCCACTGGAGGGCCCCAAGAATCAACTCCACTGGTGGACCCGAAGAATCACCTACACTGGTGGCAACAAGAATCAGCTCCACTGGTGGGCCCCAAGAATCAACTCCACTGGTGGGCTCCAAGAATCAACTCCACTTGTGGGTCCCTAGAATCAACTCCACTGGTGAGCCCCAGGAATCAACTCCACTGGTGAGCCCCAGGAATCAGCTCCACTGGTGGGCCCCAAGAATCAACTCCACTTGTGGGCCCCAAGAATCAACTCCACTGGTGGCCCCAAGAATCAACTCCACTGGTGGGCCCCAAGAATCAACTCCACTGCTGGGCCCCAAGAATCAACTCCACTGGTGGGCCTCAAGAATCAACTCCACTGGTGGGCCCCAAGAATCAACTCCACTGGTGGGACCCAGACACCTCAGTCTTACCCTGTTCACAAAGGGCATTTTTTCTTCTTTGGCTTATTGTTTTGTTGGAAACTAAATGACGACATCAGAGCAGGTTGATCAACTGTGTGTAACTCTTAGACAGTGTAACCATAGACTAGAGAGTCTTACACTGCGCCACATGTATCATAGTGTTGGTAAATCTGGCGTAGGTTAGAACTGTCGAGTCTAAATTTACACCTCTTATTAGTTGGCTTGCTGTATGCCTCCAATTACGGCAATTTTGACCATTTTTCGGTGAACGGCGCTGTGCACTAAGTCACACCCCTTTCCTTCACAGCACGCACCTTTTTGCAGAGACCAACCCTAATCACCTACAAAAGTGTCTAGAAACAGTCTACAACACATAATAAATGTGCCCCATTAAGTTAACACAACTGGCACCATATATGGTGTATAGTTTACTGGGTGGATGGAAAAAGTTGAGACATGGAGGGCCCACTGTAAGTACATCACCCAACATAGACTTGGGTGATTTATTTAATTCAGACATCTCATCGCTCTAGTTTCGTCGACACTTACCAAGTGACATTTACTGTAACAATGTCCCACTGAAAGTTAGGCCACACTGAGAGCGAGGAGAGTGGAGGGTTGGTAAAAATCCTAACCCAAAACCTAGTTTAGGGCTTCAGTTGGGACCAATGTTTTAGTGATTTGGGCCAAAATTTGGTTAAAGGAGTGGTCTCATTCCAGTATTTGGCAGCCTTTTGTGCCGGTTGCCAAGCAGAGCTTGTGAAATGGAGGGGCATGTTTCTCTTCCCAGCAGTGAGTATCTTCTCTCTCTGAAGACGCACCCCACAGTGTGCACGTGATGATTCATTCTGTGTGAGCTGGGGGAAGGGAGAGGTTCTCAGCTGTCATTGGAATCATTGAAAGTGAAAAGCTAGTAAGTGTAACCCGATAGTGTATGTCTACATTTCTTGCTCTCTCTACATTTGATATTCAGGACTCTGGGAAAGATGGGTGATTTTTTTTTCCTCTGTCTCTCTCTCTCTCTCACACAGTGACATATCCTGCAGATTATTACATCTCTGACCTCTACAGATATGCAGAGCAAAACTATATGCTTTATCTGTTTGTGTTTACATGGGACTGCACATCTGTGTCGCAAAATTGTTTTACGTGGGACTGCACAGTACAGCTTTTCTCACTCCGTAGGTAATTTGAATAAGACTGCTGTGTTCTCTTTCTGATTTATGTGGGACTGCACATGATCTCTCTCTCTGCTGCAGGATCACTTGGATTTGGGATGAATTTGACACGGAATCCGGAGCACAAAAGTAGTCTACAGTATATCCTTCACACTCTACATTTTCATTAAGTATCAGTTGACTGATAAAAATAAAATTCATGCGACTGCGCAATTTCAAAAGACAGTATGCGTCAGATCCATAAGTGACCCTGAAATCTTGGTGCTTTGTTTTATAAAATGCACAGAAAAATTTTCTGCAAATTTCCTCTACTTGGAAACACCCATGCAAACACAAAAATTCCACAAATGTAGGTTGACAAAAACCAGCAGATGGAAGGAGAAAGAGACCGGACCTGCAGAGTGCATAACTTCATCCACTACATCTGTAGCATACCAGAGTAGGGGTACACTACTAAAGTTGTATTGTGTATTGCTGAAAGCTTGGTGAACCCTGTTATATGGTATTGATGCTGTATGTATTCTATGAGAAACTGCAAAGTCGTGCTGAAACATTGTGTTTGTCGAGGGTTAAGGCACTGCACAGCACAAAGCAGAGAGTGCCTACCTAGAAGGCAAGGATGGGGGCAAGAGTGTATATATTACCTTGCAATTAAGGTTCCGTCAACAGATGGGAGACAACACCGACCCCATGCTAGCTAAGGACCAGCTTCTTTTTCTTCTCCTCCTAATCACACATTTAAGGGAAAGCAGCTAGAGAATTGAAGAGGAAGAACCACAACCAAGAAATTTGGATTTGTGAGGTAAAGCCATGCCCAGACAGACCTCATGACAGTAGGTGTCCAGCAAGCTTCAGTCCTGTCCCAACACACAATCACTTAGAGATAAATCTATTTCCAGATCACCTGCAGTGAGAGAAGAGTTCCTTGTTGACAAAATCTGAAACTTTGTGGGACTTTTATGATTAGGGTGCTATCATCTGCTGTGGGTTCTGCAAGCTAAGAAGGAAATGTGACTATGTGAATGTCTAGCCCTGTGTGTTGAAAATCTTACTTGAAGTGAAGAAGAATGACTCCTGCCTGTTGTTCTGCACTTTACATCATCGACACCTCAGCCACCATCAGGACAGTGAGGCTTACACCTACAGAGAGGGTCCCAGGGGAACATTGAAGAACCAGCATCTACTCCTGTGCCTGCAGACCCTCACTTCACTATAGCTTTCCCAGGGGCGCATGAGAGATTGGTTGAAAGCCACCATGGCCAGAGTAAGAACAATCACTACTCGCATCCCCGCCACCTCTGGGACATTACATATCTAATACATCTACAGCTGACGGGGAAGGTCTGAGGGTTTTTTTAAACTTTTTGATCTAGACATGGGAGGGCACATGAACACGACAAGTTCTAGTGGGTCATCTTTGGATAAAACCAAGATGTGACTGTCTAATAAGTTATTTCTTGAGAAGATGTCACCCTTTTGTCACGAGTCATGACACATTGAGCCATGGCTGCGCTCGTGTTCCATCTCTTCCTGCTTCGCTGTGGTCCTCTGCTGTGTTCCGGCGGGTGCCAACCCATTCCCTATAGCAAGCACGCAGGCTCTGTAAAAGTTAAAAGGCCAGTGCACGATCATTGACTAGTCACCGGGCACTGACCCTATCAGGCTCAGAATGGCCCACCGGGGAGTCGGTGGATTCCCCCTGTGGGCCATGAGCTCCTGTGGGCCCCAGAGGTATTGCTGCAGCTCCCTGGGGCCTGGCCGCCGCATCCTGTCTCTGAACGCCCGGGCCCTGTGTCCCGAGTGTTCAGATACAGGGCCCAGGAGTTGAGGACTAATGTCCTCAATTCCCGGGGCTGTGTGGTGTCAGCGGAACAGAGCGCCACTGGCGCTCCGCTCTGCTATTCACCCTGGTAGGCATAAAGTGTTAGGCCTTAAAGGAGTTTTCTCACCACAGGCTTTCAGCCTACCTCAGTGTGTCTGGAAGCATAGGATTTTTGAATTCAGGGGCGTGCTTCTTGTCTGCCTCTTCTCCTACCGCTTCCCCCACCCCCCGTCCCCTCAACACACAGACAGCTCTCCTCCTCTGACTGCAGTAACTTCTATACAGGGGGAGGGGGGAGCGAGGGGGTTTGCTGCCAGAGTTAACCCTGTGTGTGCCTGCCTATGTCTGCTGCCGGCTGCTCACTGCTGGATCAGCTACACTGTGTGCTCTGTGGCCGAGCTCTTGCTGCTCCTCTCCACAGAGTCAGGAGACAGCAGGGAGAGGGCTGATCTATGAGTGGCTATGGAGCCAGAGGTCTGTGAAGCTGTGTATGCTAATAGCAGAGCAGAGGGGGATGTAAGTGTTCCTATACCCCCTGCTTAGCATACATATCTCCACGGACATCTCAAGCAACAACAAACAAACCCTTTTAGAACAGACACAGGGCAGCTGTGAAGTGTGTTACTATCAGTGGCGGGACGATGGGTAGGCAAAGAGAGGCAGTCGCCCAGGGCGCCATATCTCTGCCTGCCACTAGGGGGCGCATTTTAATGTGTGACATGACTCTCTCCGCAGCGCCCGGCAGTGAGCAGCAGCAGCCGGCTGAAGTTATGTGCTGGGTCATCTCTCCAAGCGCCGCCCCCTTCTTCTCTTCTCAGGCATCAGAGAGAAGGCGGGCGGCAGAGGAACATTCAAATTACTTCTCCTGCGAGTTTAGAAGCCGGACGAGAAGAAAGGAAAAGTGAGTCTGTGAGTGCAGCAGTCCGGACCCGAAGCCTCTAGTTCTCCGTAGTCTTCCTGTGTGCCGTGCAGAGAGCTGACCTGATCAGTCATGATGACACCTCTCCTGCACAAACACTGATGAGAAGAAAGATAGCAGAAGAGTAACCAGTTCACCATGATCCCTGCTCTGCCCCCCTCCCCCCAGTGTGGGCTCCTCCAGCTCTGCTCTTTTAACTCTCTTTTGGCCAGAGAATACTGGAGAGCTCACACTGAGGCTGAAGTAATGACTGCTTCCCCCTCTCACTGTAATAGTAAGACACTCACTGTGAACCCCTTCCCGCTGTGTATGACCTCATTTATCATATATTGTGTGTGTGTGTGTGTGTGTGTGTGTATATGTATGTATATACATACCTCCCAACGTTTAGAGATTGCAAAGAGGGGCACATCAGGCCACGCCTCTAACCACACCCAAAAACATGACATCACACCAAGACACGCCTCTAACCACGCCCATACACATACATGCCAACTTTTTAGACAGCCAAAAAGGAACACATTCCCAGGGTTCCTTTGTATCCGATGATGAAATATTAAGTAAATTATTATGTAATATACAGCGAGGAAGCAATCTGATACTTTTTACAGAAAGGTAGTCAGTTTATTGACACAAATCCAAGTCTCAAATGAAAAAGTGGGACAGTTATAGAGCAAAGAAGAACAGAGTGACCAGGGGTAAAAATAGGGACAGTTGGTAGTTATGTATATATATATATATATATATACACACACACTAACACATCTCTCTCTCTCTCTCTCTCTCTCTCTCTCTCTCTATATATATATATATATATATATATATATTTATATACATGCAGTATCTGTGTGCATACATATATGTGTGTGTATGTATAAAACATACATGCAATATACAGTATACACACATGTGCATATAACAAATACACTATGATGTCTGATAGTCTGCTTTTGTTACCCATAGCAACCGATCAGCCCATAGGAAGCAATAAGGTAATGTTCACACAGGCGTGTTGAGTCCATGTGAACTTACGTTATTAGATGCATGTTTGGATCCATCTGTCGGACCCTAAACGGACCCAAACACGCATCTAATAATGTGCAGTGTGATTGATGCTGCTTGCAATGCAAAACACACATCAGTGTTCACACGAGTGATGGCCGATGCGTCTCATTGCATCGTTCTGATGTGTCTTTTTGATCCGTTCATGTCAATTCTTGGTCTGAAAGACGCAGCAGAAGACCTATAACAAACTATAGGGTGCGATCCTGCTGCATCCAAAACGCATCAAAACACACAGCTGCATCACGTTGGATCCAATCGACGCTAATTTTTCGGGTCCAACACGGATCCAAACTCGTATCCAAAAACACTGTTTGAACATCCCCCAAGAGCTCAGCTATTATTTCTTCTACTATGCTAAAAAAAAAAAAAAAAGCTGCGCTCGGAGCGGTTGCTATGGGTAAAAGACCGTCCTCACCTCAGTATTAAGGTTAAATTAGTGTGTTGGGACCTTGTGATCAGTGAGTGAGCTTTGGGTTGCAGTTTTGGCCCCCAGTCTCTAAAAGGTTCATCCAGCACTGCACCCGCTGCTGCTCCCTATTCTGCCGCAGAAAATAAATGCTTGTAACCCCTTCCTGACAGACGGTCATAATATGACTCTCTGTTTTTCCCTCTCAGCCTTCCCAGAGCCATAACTTTTTTATTTTTCCACCTACATAGACACATGATGGCTTTTATTTTGTGGGACAAGATGGACTTTCTAATGCTGTCACTCACTGTACAAAGAAATTATAAGTGGAAAAAAAACGTACTTGTGCCATGTTTGTCAGAGATTTTTTTTTCTACCACGTTCACTCTTTGGTATAAATAATGTGTATTCTGCAGGTTGATTAAAGTCAAGCAATACCAAACATGTACGGTTTTCATGTTTAAGTACCATAAATAAAATTACAAAACATCTACTCTTTAATTTTCAGCCCATTACGTTTTTTTTGTTCGTGCCTGTGGACCTGAGTCATGGTGCGTTTTTTGTGGGCTGATATGTACTTTTTATTGGCACCATTTTGGGATACATGTGACTTTATCAGTTTTCTTCAATTTTCATGCGAAATGACCAAAAACGCCAAATTTTAGCATAAAATTATTATTTTTTCTATTATGGTGTTAAACGTCTGATTGATTTTATATTTTAATAGATCGGATTGTTTGTGGTGATACCAATTTTGTGTAGCTTTTTTAATTTTATTTTTGATTTGTAAAATGGCAAAGGGTGGGGATTTGAACTTTTAATATTTTTTTTTATAATAGGTGGGGGGAGCCCCATCTCACCAATTTGCCTAGAGCACCAAAATGTCTTGTCCCGGCCCTGGTTACTATAATCACGATGTGTCACTAATACAGCAGAGCAGGGAGGGATATGAACTGCTCACATGCCCCCCTGATCTGTTCTATTAGTATAGTCAAAGCTCCACAGACACATCATGATTATAGTAACACACTTCACTGCTGTCACATCTATTGATCAGCCTCATCTCTGCTCTCCTCAATCTGTGTAGAGAGCAGGAGGGAGCAGGCACACACAGGGTTAATCCAGGCAGCACAGCTACACAGACACAGATGCCAGAGCCCTCCCCCTCCCTTCCCTACAGAAGCATACTGTGCGGGAGGGGCTCTGTGCTCTCACCTGTATTGAGAAGCTGATGAGTCACCAGCACTGACAGCCAGTGAGAGAAAAATCAACAGGTCTGTGGCTAGTGATTTGAGAAGCTGATGCACTCCTACTACCAGGGATAACTCAAAATCAGTAGGACATTTGTAATGAACATATATTGCCAAGCTGCTTGTTTTTTAAAAATCTTTTAATTAAAACCCAATAATTGTAGCAAGACAACCCCTTTAAGCCTACCAGGTGCCGGCCTCTAGTGGTGACATCATCGCGCCGCCTATGACGGGCTTCACTAGAAGCCGTCCGGCCTGCTGCTGGTCACGTCCAGGATCGGGAGAAAGGTAAGTTGTTGTTTTTTTACATTTTTTTTATTATGACAAATACGGCCCTAACTGCCCAGAGCCTAACTAAAGGAGGCCCTAACTGCCCAGAGCCTAACTAAAGGAGGCCCTAACTCCCCAGAGCCTAACTAAAGGAGGCCCTAACTGCCCACAGAATAACTAGAGGGGTGCCTAACTGCCCAGAGCCTAACTGAAGGGGGCCCTAACTGCCCAGAGCCTAACTGAAGGGGGCCCTAACTGCCTAGAGCCTAACTGAAGGGGGCCCTAACTGCCCAGAGCCTAACTAAAGGGGGCCCTAACTGCCCAGAGCCTAACTAAAGGGGGCCCTAACTGCCCACAGCCTAACTAAAGGGGGCCCTAACTGCCCACAGCCTAACTGAAGGGGTCCCTAACTGCCAACAGCCTAACTAAAGGAGTCCCTAACTGCCCACAGCCTAACTGAAGGGGGCCCTAACTGCCCACAGTATAACTAAAGGGGGCCCTAACTGCCCACAGAATAACTAAAGGGGGCCCTAACTGCCCACAGAATAACTAAGGGGGCCCTAACTGCCCACAGAATAACTAAAGGGGGTCCTAACTGCCCACAGCCTAGCTAAAGGAGGCCCTAACTGCCCACAGCCTAACTAAAGGGGGCCCTAACTGCCCACAGCCTAACTAAAGGAGGCCCTAACTGCCCACAGCCTAACTAAAGGGAGCCCTAACTGCCCACAGCCTAACTAAAGGGGGCCCTAACTGCCCACAGTATAACTAAAGGGGGCCGGCCAGGACAGACAGAGTACAGTTGTAAGTGATTCAAGTGTAGCCAAGGGTCAATACCGGAAAATTATACAGGTAAGTCTGACACTGAAACACAACAAGTGCACCAAAAGTCTGGCACTAAGGAGCACTTATATGAAGAGAGCTCCCAGAGCATTGGCTCTTGCAAAGTTGGGTGGTGCACACTGATCCTTTAAATCAGGGCAGAATGTGTGTGTATGCCCCAAGTGAGAGAATCAGCAAGGCTGTGGCTGCAGTCTCTTCAGTACGGCCGATGAACAACATTACTAGTTATCACAGGCTGAACTGCTGTCTATGAGAGGCAGAAACATTAACACTCACCACAGGCTGCACTGCTATCTATGAAAGGCAGACACATTGACAGTGACCACAGGCTACGCTGCTGTCTATGAGAGACAGAAACATTGACTTTGACCATAGGTTGCACTGCTGTCTATGAGAGGCAGAAACTTTGACTGTGATCACAGGCTACGCTGCTGTCTATGAGAGACAGAAACATTGACAGTGACCACAGGCTACACTGCTGTCTATGAGAGGCAGAAACATTTACAGTGACCACAGGCTGCACTGCTGTCTATGAGAGGCAGACACACTAACAGTGACCACAGGCTGCACTGCTGTCTATGAGAGGTAGAACCATTGACAGTGACCATAGGTTGCACTGCTGTCTATGAGAGACAGAAACATTGACAGTGACCATAGGTTGCACTGCTGTCTATGAGAGGCAGAAACTTTGACTGTGATCACAGGCTACGCTGCTGTCTCTGAGAGACAGAAACATTGACAACCACCACAGGCTACGCTGCTGTCTATGAGAGACAGAGACATTGACAGTGACCACAGGCTGCACTGCTTTCTATGAGAGGCAGAAACATTTACTGTGACCACAGGCTGCACTGCTGTCTATGAGAGGCAGAAACACTGACAGTGACCACAGGCTGCACTGCTGTCTATGGGGGGCAGAAACACTGACAGTGACCACAGGCTGCACTGCTGTTTATGAGAGGCAGACACACTAGTAGTGACACAGGCTGCACTGCTGTCTATGAGAGGCAGACACACTAACAGTGACACAGGCTGCACTGCTGTCTATGAGAGGCAGAAAAACTGACAGTGACCACAGGCTGCACTGCTGTCTATGAGAGGCAGAAACATTGACAGTCACCTGAGGCTGTACTGCTGTGTATGAGAGGCAGAAACTTTGACAGTGACCACAGGCTACACTGCTGTCTATGAAAGACAGGTAGTGATAAATATCCAATTGCTAGGACCCCAACTGGGTGCTAGAACAGGGGCTCCGGGACTGTGAATGGAGCGGTGGCCGAACATGTGCACTGCTGTTCCAATTGTAGTCTATGAAACGGACTATTATAATGCTCGGCTGTCTCCATCGGTCCCATAGACTTTGAATGTAGCTGCAGTGCGCATGTTCGGCCAGCGCTCCGTTCAAAGCTTTCCTCACTCCGCTTCCAGGACAAGGGACTTGGCCCCAACGTTTTGGAAATTGGTGGGATCCCCAGTATCAGACATTGATCACCCTCCCTGTGGATAAGTGATGCATGTCTTTCATGACACAACCCCTTTATACTCCTGTATCCTCAGACGTATGGGAAGGGATGTAAAGCAAACATAAAAAATGTATGCATCGGCCGGGCGCCATCTGTCAGCTCCACCGGCCGTCCAGTGCCCAAAGGCTCCCACGTACAAATGTAGATGTTTTTATTGGCTGGCGGTGACAGATGCCTCTGACTATTGCCATCTGTCGCCATTCATTGCCCCTAGGCTCCCTTGTTGGAAAGGTAGAGCATTTTATGTCTACATTCTTCTGGATTCTGATACATTGTATTGAAATGGCATCAATGACCACCTGTATATCCTAATGCGATTCACAAAGAATCACCCCCTGAAGCTCCCAGCGCCTGAAAACGACGCAGCTACATATTTACATTTTTGCTTTTCTTCACTTTTTTGGTATATATTTTCAGTGACGCAGTTGTATGAGGCCTTGTTTTACGTGGGAGAAGTTGTACTTTTTGGGGCGTAGTTTGGAGTTTACATATAAACTACTGTGTCATTTTTAAAAATAACATTTTTTGCATTTTTTTTCATGTTTTTTACAATTATTTTTATTATTATTTTACACTTTTCACACTAAATAACCTATTAGATTAATTCTACAGTGGTCGTGTGGATACCAGATATGTGTTGGGGCATTGTTTTGTGTGTAATGTATTCACAATCATTTTTTTATGAAATATTTATTTTATTATTTTTTTCCACACTTTTTATGTTTTTCTTTTTTCATATTTGTTAAATCCCATTATAGGATAACTATTTTACACTTTATTTTACACTGAGTAATGTATTAGCATTATCCTGTACACTACTGTATGCTAATACATTACACTATGTATCAGTATGACACAGGCTGCTGATAGGGTAACACACGTTGTGCCTTGACATCAGGTTTATTATGTAGACAGCTCTGGGGCTACTCTAGGTCCCCAGGGCTGACTGTATAGATGTTCCTCAGGCTCCATCAGGTCTTGGGAAACCCGGTGACCCGATAGAGAAGAGGAATCCCCTTTGATCATGCTGCGGTCACGAACTGCGGCAACCAAAGAGTTAAATGCCAGGGATCGGAGGCTTCCTCCGGGCCCTAACAATCACAGAGACTGCTCTAGGAAGGAAGCTGTTAACTACAGAGACGGGAGCTGCAAATCCCTTCTGTATGTTTTGATGTCTTTTAGAGTCGCTGCAGACAGAAGACGCACACCACCCACCATTAAAGGTCAATAGGGGGTCGTCAAGGGGCAGAGGCTGTGGAGGTATTTTACTGCACACCAGAAACACACTGCTTCTGTGTGTAACATCATGGGAAAGTCTAAAGAAATCAGCCAAGATATCAGGAAGAGAATTGTGGACTTGCACAAGTCTGGATCATCCTTGGGTGCGATTTCCAGATACCTGAAGGAGCCTCGTTCATCTGTACAGACAATATGGAATCCAGATTAATGTTTGCAAATGCACACAGAAGCAAAGACCTGTAAAGTCAGAAGTTTCCATCCATTTAATTAGTATTTGGTAGCTTTGTCCTTGAACTGTAGGACTTGGGTCAAACGTTTTGGATCCTTCCACAAGCTTCTCACAATAGTTGGTGGGAATTTTGGCCCCTTCCTCCTGACAGAACTGGGGTAACTGAGCCATGTTTGGAGGTCGTCTTGCTGGCCCCGGCCTTTTCAGCTTTGTCCATACATTTCCAATAGGATTGAGATCAGGGCTTTGTGATGGTCGCTCCAAAACATTGACTTGGTTCTCCTTAAGCCACTTTGTAAGCAGTTTGGCAGCAGCTTTGGGTCATTGTCCATTTGGAAGACCCATTTCCACCCAAGCTGTAACTTCCTGGCTGATGTCTTGAGATGTGACTTCAGTATTGCCACAGTATCTAGAGCCAGCCCTGATACTGGATGGTTTTCTTCTTACTGTTGCCCAACTTGGCTTTTAAAAAAAATTTTGAAGTCTCATGAATGTTTTCTTTTTTTGATCATTCAACCAATACTTGTCGACAATAATGAGAGTAAAACAAAATATCTTTTATTTATATTGTCTTGAAATCCATTAAGTTTAGTCTTTTATATCTGAATACAAAGGGTTGAAGTTACTTGATTTCAACTTATGATAGAATTTGTTAATTTTTTAAAAAAACTTTAGTTGCTATAGTTACAGACCTGGCTTCTACTGCAGCCTAGTAGAAGCCAGTAAACACGCCCCTGAATTAAAAATAAAACCAAAAAAAACAGGACGAATCAATATAGTGAGACAACCCCTTTAACTCATTATGGGACTTGTTGATTTTTCAAGCATTAGAAAATTGTACACAATAAAAAATAATAATAATAATAATAATAAAATAAATATTTTTTTCTTTTTTCCTTTTATCAGTTTGCCAGCACTTGTCCAAAATGATGAGCATTGATTTCTCAAGCTTTAGAAAATTTTGCATAATAATAATAATCCTTTTTTCCATTTTTAGATCAGTCTTGCAATATTTGTCAAAAATGGCAAGTATTGGCACCTATTGGGCAGAAGTCCCATCAAATTTAGTTTTTTATATCTGAATACAAAGGCTCAAAGTTAATTGATTTCAACCCACAACAGGACTTGGTAATTAATTAAGCTTTTAAGAATTTTACAAATAATTAAAAAAAAATTAAAATGACATTTTTTAATCAGTCAACTTTTTGCAAAAAAAACAACCTTTTTTTTTTTTTTTTTTTTTTTTTTTTTTAAAGTCACATATAGGATTGAAGTCCATGAGGTACAGCCTGGCTCAGAAGCTGTGATGTATCTCATTGGGGAGAAGCACCATGTCAGTATGTGGGGATCTATCGCCATTTACACCTCACTGAACTAACTAAACTGGATTGGCTTGAATCCTTTCCACATTGCAAGTCTCAGTGAGTCATGTAATCTGACCATTGCTACATTGAATAGAGGGCACTGGCGAGCTCTTCACCTCTCTTCCCATAAGCCTTTTGAAACATATAGAGGCTTGAACTTGATGAACTTTTCTCCATGATGGGACTTGATTTTTATTTTATAGAATAAAAAATGACCTTTTTTATCTATCAACCAGTACTTGTCAAAAAATGACGAGTGTAAAGGATGTTGATTTCTGAACATTTTCTATAGTAAAAAAGTTATTCTTTAGGTTCCTCATTTTTGTCACCTGTTTGACTGATGAACATAAAAACAGTTTTTTTTTATTGTGCAAAATTTTCCAAAGCTTTAAAAAAAACAAGAAGTCCCGTCATGGCTTGAAGTCCATCAATTTCAACCCTTTGTATTTAGATCTGAACAGCTGAACTTGATGGACTTCAACCCATTATTTATGCTCATCATTTGTATTGGTTGACTGTAAAAAAAATTATAATAATTTTTTTTATTCCATAAAATTTCCAAAATCTTAAAAAATCAACAAGTCACATATTGTGTTAAAGTCTATTAAGTGCAGACGTTTATATCTGAAAACAAAGGGTTCAATTTTTATGTAATGATAAAAAAATTATCTTTTTTTAATCTATCAAGTAGTACTTGTCCTCAATGACAAACGTAAAGGATGTTGATTTGTGAAGATTTTGAATGGACTTCAACCCACGATGGTGCTTGATTGTTCTGCTTTAGAAAATTTTACATAATCTAAAAAAAAAAAATCCTTTTTTTTTAATCAGTCAACCATTAGTTGTCCAAAATAATGAGGATATATGTTGGTAGTCCTAGATCGGGAAGATGTCAGTCAAATTCAGCCTAATATATTTGAATACAAAGGTTTGGTGTTTATTGACTTCGACCTATTTTTAAGCTTTTGAAAATTTTAAATAATAATAAAAATCTTTTTGGAACTTGTTGCTTTTTCAAACTTTAGAAAATTCAATGTAATAAATAAAAAAGCCCTTTTTTTGTAAAGCAGTCAACCAATACTTTTAAAAAGACGAACATGGCAGATATAAAGAATATCTGTTTTGTTTAACGTCATATATTGTTTAGGAATAAGATGGGCGGCAGCTGTGAGTGCTGAGGGCAGGGTAACTGTTGCTCTGCTGGAAGGCACAGAGAGCACTGAAGAGCATAGTTGGCAACTTTTGAAAATGAAAAAGCAAGAGATTTTAGTGGGCGGCGGCAAAAATTTGCATGGACACGCCCATCTAGTCGGTATGCCACGCCCCTTCAAAAAGCCACACCCACTCCACCTAACTGCGTAACGGCTTTGGAAGAAAGCCAGGTAGATGCCCTTATAGCCAGGTAGTAACCCCCCATAAGCAGGTAGTGCCCCTTACAGGCAGGTAGATGCCCCCTTGTAGCCAAGTAGATGCCCCTCTGTAGCCAGGTAGGTGCCCCCCTTTGTTAGCCAGGTAGGGCCCCCCTTTGTTTGCCAGAGGTGTTGTTGCTGTGCCCCATTGTTTGCCAGGTAGGTGCCCCCATTGTTTGCCAGGTAGTGCCCCCATTGTTTGCCAGGTAGTGCCCCCTCTGTTGCCAGGTAGTGCCCCCATTGTTGCCAGGTAGATGCCCCATTGTTGCCAGGTAGATGCCCCCTCTGTTGCCAGGTAGATGTCCCCTCTGTTGCCAGGTAGTGCCCCCATTGTTGCCAGGTAGTGCCCCCTTTGTTGCCAGGTAGATGTCCCCTCTGTTGCCAGGTAGTGCACCCCTCTGTTGCCAGGTAGTGCCCCCATTGTTGCCAGGTAGTGCCCCCTCTGTTGCCAGGTAGATGTCCCCTCTGTTGCCAGGTAAATGTCCCCTCTGTTGTCAGGTAGTGCCCCCATTGTTGCCAGGCAGAGCCCCCCATATAGCTAATAAAAATAAAATATAAAATCCACTTACCTCACTAGGCTCCTGCAGCACGGCCGCTCCGGACGATCTCCTCAGCGGCGCAGGGGGAAGTGAGAGCAGCCGCACGTCACTCCCCTGCAGCCGCGCGTCACTTCCCCTGCGCCGCTGACCTGTATCTGCGGCGCACACACCGGCGCCGGACATACAGGGGGAGGAGGGAGGAGAGGAACAATCCCTCTGCCTCCTCCCTGCACAGCGAGACTCCGGGCGGGTGACGCGGGCGCAGCGGCCGCTTCACCCGCCTGTAGGAGCGGCCTGGCGGCGCCAGAGTAGCGCACTAGCGCTACTCTGTCGCCGCGGCCATTTAAAGAACCCCCAACTCCCCCGGGAGGGCGGGAGGGGACCCCAAATAGCGGGACCCCCCGCCAAAAACGGGAGAGTTGGCATGTAAGCTGAAGAGCCAGCACAGCAGCCACAGTGGTCAAAGGCATGCTGTAAGCCATTACACAAGTTTAGCCTTTTATATCTTAATTCAAAAGCTCATAGTTAATTGAACTCAACCCTTATCAGGATTTGTTGATTTTTCAAGCTTATGAAAACTCTACATAGTAAAAAAAAAATCCTTTTTTTTATTAAATTAGTCTACCAATCTTTGCTGAAAATGTCAAGTATTGACACCTATTGGGCAGAAGTCCATCAAGTTCAGCCTTTTATATCTGAATACAAAGGCTTAAAGTTAATTGACTTCAACCAACAACAGGACTTGGAACTTGTTTAAGCTTTTGAGAATTTTACAAATAATAAAAAAAAAAATTGTTTTAAAATCAGTCAACTTTTTCAAAAAATACGAGCATTAAGGACATCAAAGATATTTTTTTCACTTCAACCCATAACAGGACTTGTTGATTTTTCAAGTTTTAGAAAATTTTACATAATAATAATTCATAAGAAGATACATTTTTTTTCAGTCAACCAGTATTTGTCAAAAATGAAAATCCAATCAGGTTGAAGTCCATCAAGTTCAGTCTTTTATATCGGAATATAAGGAGTTGAACTGTATGGACTTCAACCCATTACAGGACTTGTTAAAGGGTTTTGCCAAGAAGTGAGTTCCTCACCTAACAGGCTGATACTCCCCTCTTGCGGCTTGAAAAAAAGGGTGTTGTGTTTCGGTGTTTAAAAAAACAAGTACCTCCTCTGTGATGTCATCACTCCACCTCCCATGCACGTTCCTGATACTCAGTCTCTGTACTTGAGCAAACATTGTTTTGCTAATCCACAGGGGAGAACTGTATTGTGCACAAGCTATATGCGTTTTATTTCTCCCTCTTATTTGCTCAGGAGAGAAGATAAGCTCAGCAGGCAGCCTTCTTTCATTCCTTCACTAACGGCTGCAGAGGGAGAGGGAGGGGGGCTGAGCAGAGAGCCAGGGAGCGTCTGCATGTTTACTCAGATAATTACATTAAAACCAGATGCAGGATCTTTCTCCCCAGTCCCTTCAAAGCTGGTTCATGTTCCCTGCCATCAGATATGAAGTGCAAACAAAGCAAGCGTGGCCAGATCAGCTCCTGGTCGTATCTAATGTAAACTATCAGGAAAACAAAGGGCATCTTAGTCAGGCCGTAGATCTCAGAGGCTTAACTTTTTTTGATGACATAAATCTAGAAAAGTGATTAAATACCCATGTTGGAGGATCCCACGTCAACATTAGATCGTGGCAAAACCACTTTAATTTTTTAAAGCATATAAAAGACATCTTGGATCCGGCTCACCTGTACAAAGTCAAAGGCGCACAAACTGCGGGGATCTCCTCATTTTGCGAAGAAAAATCAAAATAAAAGATTCAGCGTCTTCTTTTAGATTTAAAATTGTAGATTTATTGAATTTCCACAGATAAAGGTACAGCCATACACGACACCACAGAGTAAAGGCCCTTAGTCATAGCCACAACTGAGAGACTTTTTCTCTGTGGCTTGAAACGTGCCAGAATTTGTCTTGTACGTCTGTGCTTTTACCTGTTTTTAATAAACTTAATATTTAATAATATTTAATAAATTAAATGAATCTACAAATTTACCTCTAAAAGAAGACACTGAACGTTTTGTTTTGAGTTTTTGTTGTTATTTTTTTAAGTTTTAGAAAATTTGATATAATACATTTTTTTAAAAAAAAGCCTCTATGACCTTCATTTTTATCAAGTATCGGCTGACTGATGGGAAAAAATAAAACAACTCGTGAGAGTGCAAAATTTCTATAGAAAACGTATGTCAGATCAAAAGGTGACACTGAAATCCTAGTGCTTTGTTTTCTAAAGCACAGATGAAAATTGTTCCAATTTTCCTCTATTTAAGAACGCCCACACAAAGACAAAACTCGGTTGAAGCTACGGAGATTCGTCAGCTCGGAGGGTGGAAGGGGGAATGTGAACATAGGATCAAAAATCAAGAAAAAATTATTATTAATTATTTTAACATTTTGCAGCAATAATAATTCCTCAGGAAGAACGAGAGATGACATAAGATTCAGACAAAAGTCTTTAGAAAACTCTATATAGGAATTAAGAAGAACATCACCAAAGCCTTACATAACGATTCATGAAAAGTTTCACTTACAATTTTTGCATTTTTGTATAACTTTCTGGCCAAAGATAAATCATTGCATTGGTTGGGGAGACATAGGACAGGTCCTAACGATATGACCTAAGTCATGGCAACAGAAAAATTGCAAGTGACCACTATTTAGTCGAAACCCCCCACCGGCATAGACCTCCATGAAGCCACAGTCTCTGTCTGGCCCTTGGCCCACTAGGTACCCAGAACAGTCTTACCAGGCACTCCGAAGGCTTTGATGTTCGTGAGGATGAGGGCTGGCACAGGTGGCTTTCTTGTAGACCCTCCACCTCAAAGCATCTCGCCAGGAGATCAGCCAGCAGGTCAGTTGTTTTGGGGTTGAGCTGACTCAACCATTTCCTCAGTGCTGTTGGCAGAGCTCTCAAGTACTCATCCAGAATGGCCCGATGGACTACATCAACAGGGGATAGGTCCTCGGGTTGCAGCCATTTTTGGTCAAGTGGGCAAGATCATACATCTGGTAATGGGGAGGTTTATCACATTGTATGTCCGCATGTGAACTCTCTGGGCTTGGACCACTAAGGTAACATCTGACCACGCCAGGATCTCTCTTTTTGGTTGGTCATAGTCCTGTGCAGCTTCAAGTTCCTGGTCAAAGTAGGCCTTTTAGGCTTCCCTGATCAGAAATGAGGCAAGCAAAGCTTTCCAGTTTGGCTTGGGCCATAATTCCCGTTCAGCAATCCTTTCAAAGGTGGTTAAATAAGCCTCAACATCATCTCCCCATCTTTGACAAGAGCTGAGATACATGGTAGGGCCTTGGAACAGCTTGGACCACAGACCAGGTGGCAATTTTCTGCACCAGCTCTTACAGGACTTAGCGGTCCTCAGTGATGCCCACCTGTAAGCATGCCAGTTGGTCTCAGTATGGGCTTGCTGCTGCTGTTGTTCTTGCTGATGCCGCTGGAGGTTTACCTGCATCAGGTGCCTAATTACCTCCTCCAGGGCGATTGACGTGGTTGCCATCTGAGCGGCAGTCTCAATCCAGGACATTCCCTTTAACTGAAAAGCACTGCCCGCATCCTCCACCACTTGTAACGATTTAGGGGGGATCGCCATGTTGCAGACCAAAGACGCGTCTATTGCGGTTATAGAAATGTCCACATGAGAGGAGAATTCAAAGTAACTGAAGGCCTGTCAATGTTTATTGAAAGTGTGCAGTAAAACAAAATAAACTTTACAGCAAACCAAAATCCTTGCCTGTCCGGAGTAAACTAAACATCCATGGGTCCTCTATAAAAGCTGGTGGGCTTCTCCCAGCCAGCTTATAAAGCTCAACACCAATCATCACTTATTGCTTGCCCAGCATCTCTTAAATAGACACCTACAGGACATGAAAGGGGTTTTCTCATTACCAATTTTTGTGAGCATCTTAAGCTTTTTCTCTTTCTTACATCTTCAAATCCAGGGTCAGGTCTCTCCCCACAGTAGGCGGGTCTCTCATGTGTCTTCCCTCACTGGAGACTGGTGACATCATCATTCTGTGTGAGCAGTGGAAGGGAGAGGATGTCACAGCTCTGCAGACCTCCTGCAATGGTCAGTTCTCATGTCTGCAGAGCTGTCACCTCCCTCCACAAGCTCCTTGTAACCAGAACACCTGCATTGCTGTAAACAGTAACACATACAGCCTGAAATGATGAAACAAATTTGAGGAATGAACTCTGCTCCCCCACCCCTGTTATCAGGCAGTTGGTAGAGGGGGAGCAGAGTACATTCCTCACATCTGTTTTGTCATTTCAGGCTGTATGTATAACTGTTTACACCAATGCAGGTGTTCTGGTTACAAGGAGCTTGTGGAGGGATGTGACAGCTCTGCAGACATGAGACATGAGGCCGAGGTTATACCAGCTTGCTCAGTATCACTATATACAGGAGATCCCCAGGTCATATCAGCATGCTCCATATTACTATATAAAGGAGATCCCCAGGTTATTAAAGCATGCTCCATATTACTATATAAAGGAGATCCCCAGGTTATTAAAGCATGCTCCATATTAATATATAAAGGAGATCCTCAGGTTATACCGGCATGCTCCATATTTCCTATATACAGGAGAGGCCCAGGTTATACCAGCATGCTCCATATCACTATATACAGGAGATCCCCAGGTTATACCAGCATGCTCCATATCACTATATACAGGAGATCCCCAGATTATACCAGCATGCTCCATATCACTATATACAGGAGAGGCCCAGGTTATACCAGCATGCTCCATATCACTATATACAGGAGATCCCCGGGTTATACCAGCATGCTCCATATCACTATATACAGGAGATCCCCGGGTTATACCAGCATGCTCCATATCACTATATACAGGAGATCCCAGGTTATCCCAGCATGCTCCATATCATAGTACAGGAGTCCCCAGGTTATACCAGCATGCTCATATCACTATTCACGAGATCCCCAGGTTGTACCAGCATGCTTCATATCACTATAAACAGGACTTCCCCGGGTTATACCCGCATGCTCCATATCACTCTATGTAGGAGTGAGCCACATTCAGACACATTTAGAGGAGGAGCGTGATAGTTGGCAGTTGCTGCTGCTGATGACGTCTGGGGAACGCTCTCTCCCTGCTGCTTCGGGGGGAGAGCTACCCAATAAAACGGAGAGGGATTCCCAAGCACCCTGGCACCCTTGATAGGTCAGCGGGGGGTCGGGATACCCATGTTCTGGCCCGGAGGAAAGTTAGTGGCATCAGCGATAGCGAGGAAGAAGAGACGAGCAGCTTGCCTTGCGGCGGGTCCCCTGCGGCTTATAGTGCCTGCAGCGATCCTGGCTATGATGGAAAAGATACCCGGAGGAGCAGCGATGCACCAGCGGGACAACAGCAAATTAGACCTGTCAGGGCTGAAGATCGCACTCGCAAGAGTGCGCCCAGCAGCAGAGCGCTGAAGATCGGAGGCGGCGGAGTTTGCCGCGGGGATGTGAGCGGGACTCCCAGCCAAGGGTCCCTGTCTCTCCCTGCGGCTCATGCTGCCTGCACAGAGAGAGGAGCTGGAGTCCTTGGTGACCAGAGGAGCGGTGATGTCCCAGAGAAGAAAGGAGCCACAGCTGGAGATCGTGCCCGCAAGTCTGTGGCCAGCAGCGGAGCTGAGAAGATCAGTGGTGGCAGCGGAGCAGAGAGAGAAATCAGTGGCGGTGACAGCGGAGGTCGTCGCTGGGATGCGAGCGGGGCTCACAGGAGCGGATCCCTGTCTCTCCCCACGGCTCCCGCTGTGTACAGTGATCCTACCTATGAGGAGAGAAGGGCTGGAGACCAGAGCAGAGATGTCCCAGGTAGACAGCAGGGGAGAACTGCGCTTACAGGAGACGGTGTGCCCAAAAACAGAGGAGGCAAGGAAAATCAGCGGCCGATGGAAACCCGGAGGTGCTCGCGGGGGATGGGGAGCGGGGCTCACAGTTGGGGGTCTCTGTCTCTCCCTGCGGCTCCCGCTGCTAGCGACTCACACGGTAAACATAAAGAGCTGAATTCAAGTGCTGCCGCGCCTCTGGCCGGTGGAGGCAGCGGCACTAACATTGGAAATAGTGACAGTGTGTGTATGCCCCTTGCTCCAAGCTAGGTTTTGCCAAGAAATATAACATCGCAAAAGAATACTATAAATAAGAGCAGTGGTGGGGGAATAAGTAGAGGAGCTGCTAAAGTTACGCCCAGCATCAGCTCAGATGTTAAGCCCAACATCAGCCCAGGTGTTAGCTCCAGCATCAGCCCAAAAATTAACCCCAGCACCAACCTGGATGTTAAGTCCAGCACCATCCCCATAAGAAGGAGTAAAAGAATTCTGACCAAGGCTGAGGACCTAGAAGAAGGGGGTTTTCGCCGTCACACCATTAAAAAATTGGGGCATTATAATAATAATGATCTTTATTTATATAGCGCCAAAATATTCTGCAGCACTTTACAATTGGGAGGGTAAACGTACAGACATTACACATTAAAAGTACTTACAGATGAGACAAAAAGGGTGTGAGGGCCCTGCTCGCAAGAGCTTACAATCTATTAGGGTGTACGGGAGAGACGAAGGGCAAAGAAGTGCTAGATTTACAAATGGTCCAGCCATGTGACATAAATTTGGGGTTGTTTTACATAGAATTCGGATGAACTGCCAACCCTCTATTATACATCTATATACAGTTAAGTGCCGAAAATGAGATGAGTGCGCTAGGGAGTGTGGGGGAGGGGGGGGGTGGGTTTGCAATTAGGGATTTGGTAGGCCAGAGTGAGAAGATGTATTCTCAGGGCCCTTTTAAAGCTATGGAAATTTCTGAGTGTGCTGATCACCGCAGGTAGCATGTTCCAGAGAAAATGGGTGCCGCACGTGTGAAGTCTTGGAGACGGGCCATGGGAGGTTTTTTATGTTGTTTAGTGTAACCTGATTTCATCGCAGAGCGGGGGAAGAGGGTAAAGGGGGGGGGGTAGACAGAAAATGAGGGAGGAGATGTAAAAGAGGAAAAAAGCGTTGTTGGAAAAGGTTTAAGAGTGAGTGTTTATGAGTTTTTGTTGTATCCTGTACCCGGGGGAAAGGGAACCAGTGCAGTGACTGCACAGGGGGGTAGAGGGTCAGTTTTTAAACGGCTGGGAAAGGGAAAAACAAAAATGGCTGTTTCATTTAGGAAAAGGGGTGGGGGAGGGGGGAGTTTTCAACCCGAGGGGAGACCGAAAAGGAAGGGTTCAGTAGTCGAGACGGAAGGGAAAGAAAAGAGAAAAACAAAGAGGAGTTTCAGTTGTTTCCCGGAGAAAAGGACGGATTCTGGAGTTTTTTCTTGAGGTGCAGGGAAGGGGTAAACCCGGGGAAGGGATTGGTTTTATGGGCCGGAAAAAGGGCAGATCGGAATCTAAATTTTAACCCAAGACAGCGGGGCCTGCCTTTGGAGGGTTTTTGGTGGTGCCAAACCCTGAGACAGAAAGGGCAGGGGGAAGGGCTGTTAGTAGATGGGTTTGGGATGAATAGAAATTCAGTTTTTTTGTGAGGTTTTTGTTTAAGATAAAAGGAGGGGGACATGTTTGGGGTTTTGTAGCGAGCAGGGGTGATGTCTGGGAAAAAGGAGGTGATTTAAATTGGGGTGTCTTTAGCGTTTGAATGTGGGACTGGAAGCCAAAAAACCCCATGTGGGTTTTTCCAATGGGGGCTTTTTTAAAATTGAAAGGGGGAAGAGGACCCCAAAAAACGGTTTCCCCGAGGAAACCCGACTTTGAAAAAAGGAAAGAGGAAAAGGGGGGTAGAAACCGGGAAAGAGAAACTGAAAAAGGAAACGGGGTTGAAAGGTAAAGATGAGAACCCAAAGGGGGCCCGGTTTTCTGGGAGGCCCAATGGGGCTGAGGGATGCTGAGAGAAAAAAGTTTGGGGAAACAACAGTTTTCAAAAAGCTTTCGAGAGATCCAGAAGAAAACAACCCAATGAAATAGTTTCCCCGCGATTTTGTGTTAGGAGATCATTGGGACTTTAGTAAGAGCAAATTTTTCCCTGGGGTGTAGGGTGCGGGGAAACCCGAAATTTCAGGGGTCAAAAAGAGAAATTAGCGGGGGAAGATAACGGAATTAGGCGAGAGGGAAAACAAAGGTTTTCCCGGGGTTTGGAGATGAAAAGGGCAGGTTTTGAGACTGGTCCGGTTGTTTTAAACGCAGGATGGGGGCCCGAGTGGGTTTTTTTAGTAAGGGGGTGGTTTAAAAAAATCGGGTTTTAAAGGGAAAATTTGGGGAAAATCCCCGAGGGAAGAGAGAGGGTTACCAAAATTGCCCGTTATGTGGAGAGATGCTAGAAAAGGGAAAATTTGACTGGACAAGGTGGAAGGGGGGAATGGGGTCCCCTAGAGCAGTTGGTGGGGAGGCCCTGCAGACAGCGAAGCCCGGACAAATTCTTCTTCTGTCGTCGGGTGGGCAGAGTGAGAGTAGGCTTTGGGGGAAAAAGTGCCCGGGGAAGGGGGCCAGATGGCTGCTGCTTGGGGGGGTTGAGATGAGATGTTTTGCCAGATTTTGGGGCAATTTTTTTCTTTGAAGTGGTGGCCCGGGTTTCAGAAGAAGGTTTTGAGACGGGGCTGAGCTTTTTTTCCTAATAAGGGGGTGGATGGTGTCAAAAAAGGGGTTTTTTTTGGGTTTGTTTTTGTTAAATTGCGAAAGAGGGGTGAAATATTTTTGTTTGGCATGTGAAGGGCAGTTTTTATAAGTCCCTTTAGGCTAAAAATTTTTAGTGGGGGAAAAAATTTTGAAAGGTAAACTTCCCCCCCCCCCCCTTTCCCCCACCCGACGTCCGACTTTTTGGAACATCGCTTCAGAGGCGGGGGTCCTGAGGGGTGTGGCCCCTGGCCGTGGGTGTTCCCGACCTTTTTGGGGGGTTGCCCCCCCGGTGGGGAGCGGTTTCTAAAGTGTCCCGGGTGGGGAAAGAGTTTATTATATTTTTTTGGACGCCAGGTAGGGGAGGGAGGGGGGGATTTGGGGGCAGTGAGGGCTGTATGGTGTTGTGAAATTTCCCGACGTTCATTTGGGGCGGTTTTTTTTGAACCCGGGAGACGGGCAAAGGGGTGTCCAGAGATGGGTGAAGGGGAATTTTGTATTTGTGAAAAGGAAAAAAAAGAATTTTTGATCAGAGAGAGTGTAAGGAAAAAATCTTATTAAAGTTAGAGATTGGGGAAACCCGGGTTTTCAGAAAAACCAGATCCAGAGAAATTCCCATCCTTTTGGGTTGGGGGAAATTTTATTAAACTTTTGGGTAGGCCAAAAATTTTTGAAGAGGTTAGTGAAAGGGTCTGAGAGGCAGAGGGAGGGCAATTTTGGGGGTCATCAATAGGGAGGTTTTTTAAAGTCTTCCCCAAAGATGAGAAAATGGGTTTTTTTCAGTGAGAGGAAGAGGGGGGGAGCCAGGCAGCAAAAATGATCCAGAAACTGGCAGGGGTGAAGGGGGGGGGAGGTTTTGTAAACAACTGCGACCCCGGAGGGAAAAATGGTGGGTAAGAGTTGAGGGTTTTTTGGACCTTTTAAAGGGAGGAGGGGAAAATGGTGAAGGGGGCCAGGTGGAAAAGGGGCCTGGTTTAAATTTTTGGGGATTTTGGTTGGAGAAAAAAAAGTTTGCCAAACCTTTTTCCCCCCACCCGGCCTTTTTTCTAGGTTTTTTTTAAAGGGCCCCCCCTGGGGTGGTTGAAGTGAAGGCCCGACAAATAGGTTTAGAGCGGCAAGGGAAGGGGTTTTTTGTCCAAGGGTTGGCTGGAAGAAATTTTTCTGTGAGGGCTAGCCAAAGGTTTTTTAGGGGGTTTGGAAAAAGAAAACAGGTCAAAGAACAGCAGTGAAATTTTTTTTGCCCGACGGATTTTGGTTGTTCCTCTTGGGGGCACATTTAAAAAGGGGTGGAAAAAGATGTTTTCAGCGTTATCCTATTAGGGGGGCAGGGGTTTCTATGGGAGGATGGGTTGGGGGATGGGCAGTAATGGGGGGGGTTTGGGGCCGGGGGTTTTGGGGGTTAAAGGAAAAAAAATTTTCACCTGCAGCCCAAAAAGCAGGAGGGGAAAAAGAAAAATTTTTTTCGTTTGGGTTTAGTGAAAGAGTATGAGCGGGGTTTTTTGCCCGAAAAATGTGAGCAGGTGGGGTTTTTGGGGATTTTAAAAAGGGGGAAAAGGGGAGTGTGTGATGAACACATGGGTTTAGGGAAGGGGGAGGCGCTGATGTGGATAAGATTTTTCTGGGGCCCAAAAAAGCGGGGGGTTAAACCAGGAGGGGAATTTGGTGCAAGATTGGGCAGCAATATAGCTTTGGGGAATATTTTTTTTTTTTTTTTTTTTAGAAAACCTAGATACTTACCCAAAAAAAGGCTTCCTCCTAGCCCCCTTCGGCCCACTTTCCGGTTTAATTTCGTTTTATTTCAGATTTCCCCTTGGGTTAGCTCTATCAACAATTTCATATCTGGTTCTCTTAAAAAAATTTTGGGTTTACTACTCTACATGGGGATACTGACCCAAAATGGTCAGGAAAATGACCCCCAAAATAACTAAATTTTTTAATTTTTTGTGGGGAGTTCCCTTGATATTTAAAACAGTGGGGGGCCCACTGCCAGAAATGGGTGGGAAATTACAAAAAAAGCCAGCAGAGGAGATGCTTAAGGGGCCCCGAATGTCCGGTCACTAGCCCTTTCAAATAAACACAGGGTATTTTATAAGGCAGAGATTGGGGAGAAATCCCATTTCATTCAACCCTACCCCAAAAAGCAGGGGGCCCCCCCAAATTTTACATTTTACAGCAGAGGACAAATGAAAGGGGAGGTGTAGTCCACTAAATTTACAATTCAACAAACCAAACACAGCAGAGCAATTTTAAAATATACAGCAGAGACAAAAGATTTGGGGGGTGTAGTCCATATTCACAATTTTAAATACCAGAACACAGCCCGGGGCAATTATACCAAAACCAAACAGGAACCCAAAAAAATGGGGAGGGGGTAGTTCCCCCTATTCACAAAATTCCCAAAATTCCTGGGAAGGATGAAAAAATTTATGATTTAGTTGTTGTAAGGGCTCTGGGGTGCTCCCAAAATTTCAAGTTGGTTTTATTTAGATAAATTGATTCACTCTATCAAAAAACTTTCATAAACTGGTTTAATTACAGATATGGTTTTTACTACCCCTTCATGGCTATTAAAGGGCCCCAAAAGGTCAGGAAATAACCCAAGCTAAATAATTTATACTATCCTATGTGGAGTTCATTGATTTTAAATAGTTTTGGGGCCCCGTGCCCCCAATGGGGGGGAGGGTTTAAAAAAAAGCCGAAACCAAGGGGGGAGTTTTTAAAGGGGGAGAATTTTTAGGTCAAATAAACAATTCAAATAAACACGGGTAATTTACAGGAAAAGAGTTTGGGGGAAAAAATCTATGCATTTTAACATACCAGAAACCCAGCGAAGGGAATTTTTTATTAACAGGAAAAAGACAAAAAGATGGGGGTTTTAGTCCCCCTTATTCCCCAAATTTAAAAAATTTCCAGAAAAAACAGCAGAGCAATTTATACATATACAGCAAAAAGACAAATGATGGGAGGTTTTTATGGCGGTGGGGGGGGAGGAACCCTTTACGGGGGGTTTTGGGGTCACGTATAGCCCTTTTTCTGTGGGAATTTGAGGAAAGTGGGAGGGGGGAAAAAATTAAATTCCCAAAAAAAAATCGTTTCGTTAAAATTTAAAAATTTAAAAGTAAACCCCCAATAGGAAAAAAGGAAAAAAAGGTTTTAAAAAAAGGGGGGGTAAATTTTTTTACGGGAAGAAAAATTTAAAATAAAATTAACAAAAAAAAAAGGGCCCTTGATTTCTAGAAAATAAATGGTCCTTCAAAAGGGAAAATCACCCCCATAACATGTTCAGAGAAAAAAACAGGCGGAAAAAAAGGGTGGGAGGGAGGAGGGAAAAAGAGGAGGGGGGTGAAGAGGAAGAAGAGGAAAGGAAAGGGATGGGAAAACAAGGGGGGGGGGAAGGAGGAAGGAGAATCTCGAAAGGGGAACCCTTTCCAAGTCAGGAGACAGAGCTCCCCCGCAGCAAATGGGTTTGGGTTTAGGAACCAAAAATCAAAAAAACCATCCCAAAGGGGGACAGTGGGGTTCCCCAAACCAAATGGGCGATGAGAAATTTGCCAAGGAAATTTGGGCAGGGCACAGGGGGAGGCCAAGATGTAGGCCCGGAGGGGGGGGCCTGGGGTTTTGGATGGTTTCTATTAAAAAAATTTCCCAGCCAGAATCTCCATTTAAACCCTTTTAATTTCCCTTTGGCCCTTTGGGGGAATTTACCCTTTGCTGGGGAAAAAAAAAAAGGGGAAGAGGGAAAAAGAAAAAGGAAGTCTAAGAAAGGGTTTCTGGGGGAGAACACCTGGGTGGGTGTTCGGGGGCCCCTTCCCGGGGGTTTTTTTTGGTCACTTTCCCGCAGGTTTTTTTGGGGCAGGCGGGGGTTTCCCGGGAATTGGGGCAAAAAAATTTAAGGGAAGCTGAGGTTTTCCCCGGGGTAAAAGCAGGAGGTTTTCCAGGATTTTGAGTTTAGGCCCGGGCCCGTCACCCTAGGGGGAAAAGACAAAACCGTAAAATAAAAAGGGGGGTCCGGTATGTTTAGGGGCAGAAAGGGGGGGTATATGTGATACAAAAGAGGGGGCGGAGGGGGGCCCGGGGAAAAGGTTTAGGGAAAAACCAAAATGAAAGGAGGGGGGAGGAAGGGGGAAGAAAAGTTGGGGGGGGTTGGGGAAAATGTTGGGGGGGGGGAGGCGAATTTTTGGGGGGTGTGGAGGCTAAAGAGGGGGTAAATGGGGGGGTGAATGAGGAGGTGCTTAAAAAAAGCAAGTTTTGGGTGTAAACGAAAAAAAAAAAAAAAGGGTTTGAAAAACATAAACATGTACATAGTGGGGGGGGGCGTTGGCCCCCCCCCCCCCCTGGGCCCAACCGGTCCGTCCCCTTAGGTCCCGGGGCGGGGGGCGGAGCTCGCTCGTTTGGCGGGGGGGGGGAGGTTCTAGGTGCCGCCGAGGTTACAGGTAGTGAGGAAAAACAGCATCCTTTTTGGAGGTCTAAAAAAAGGGGGGAGGGTGGGGTCACCTTGGGGGAGAGATACCATTGCCCTTTTTGGAGGAGATGAAGGGAAGGAGCGGGGGGAGCCAGTCCCCCCCTACGGGGGGCGGAGTACCCAGGAGGAATGTGGTATGTCTCAGATGGATAGGCAAAGACGCTAGTCCCCCTAGGGCAAGCTTCTGTTTGGGATGGAGTTCAGGGCGATCAACATCTTTGCCCTGATCCACCCTTCTGGGTACCCAATATACAACATTGCTTCGTGCGGGCGAGGGTCTAGAACTTTTTGGTCCCATCACGGGTTTAAAGAAGTTTTCCCCCCGGGGGGGCAGAATTTTGAGGCCCAAGCAATTTCCCGCCAAAATCATTTTAAAGAAGTGACCGTTCTGACCAGTAACGAGTCTCTTTCTTACGTTGACATAGAAACCTGGCTAAGTAGGTATGGTGAAGTCACACGGATCCCACGGATCAGGGATGAGCATAGCATCTGGTCAGGGGCCAGGACCTTTATAGTTAGACTCTGTTGACGGGGCCAGTTTTTTAATGGGCCAGTAAAATCTAATGTGGTGATTACGGTTTTTTGTTTTTTCACCGCGTTTAAAGCTGATGTTTTCTTTTTTAAGAGAATTTAGGGATCAGGGGCCTATAAGGCGGGGTGGGGGGCCCTTTAACTGGTCCTTGCTGCGAGCCCCCCGGTGGGGGTTCTTTTTCCGCCGAGGGTTAAATGCAGAGGGGGTGACGAGCGCAAAATGGGGGGGAGTGTTTTTGTTTTCTTAGATTTCTCAGAAGGGAAGGGCTCAGGGTCATATACTATACGCCTCCCAGATCCCCGGGGGAGGGAAAATGCTTTTAGAGGTTAACCTTTTCCTTTTTACGATACGTAAAAATTCGAGATCTAGGATAGGGGAAAGTGCAAAGGTGGGCTCACGTGGCGTCATACTCAGTGAATAGTTGTGAGGTCGTCTGGGGATGTCCACATGGGACACCCCCGACCACGGGGTTTACTTTCCATAGAGGTAGTGAGTTGGTCGAATAGATAGTGTTTTTTTAAAGGAGGACGTCTCGTCCCGCTTCGGGGACGGGTAGAGTTTTCCCATTACTGTTGATTTTTTTTTTTTTGGAAAGTTTCAGGCTCCTCGTATAGGAAGGGGTTTTTGGAAGTCAACTCGTCATCCCGGAAGAACGGAGATTAGACAAATTTTTAGGGTTTCCTTCGAGTCGATTCCTTTATGGGCTTATGCAATAGTAAGTCGAGTGGTGGGAAAAAATTTTAAAAAAAGGGTAGCGGGGTTCTTGCCAGACCTCTTTCCCCAAAGCTTGAACAGGTACCGCCGGGGACAGAGCCTAGGAAAAACCAAAAATTTAGTCTCAATGGAGGGGGACCGTGATGAGGTTTCCGAGTAAAAGCCTTTCTAAGGGATGTCATACGACAGGTAGCATCCTTGGTTTTTGAAAGGGGCTTTGGCGGGACCGCTCCCCCGACCCTTTTCAAGAATGAGGATGTCGGGGGGTAGAAAATATAAAAAGGGCCAAAGGATATACAGGATCTCTGAGGAAGTCCAGTTCAGACATCTTTAAATCATTTGGTCGTTCTACTCTCATATCTTTTGGGCAAGAGAGTTAAATCGAGAAAAATGTTCGGCTTTTCTGGCTGAAAGTATTCCCGAGCCAAAGTAAAACCTTTTTTTGAGGATTTGAACCCCTGATCAGAGAGGGGGAAATAGAGTTGGCATTGATGGCTTGCCCCCAAGAAGACACCCTCCGGATGGTTTAACACAGAGTTTTACAAGACCTTTAAGGACATCTTGTTCCCCCCCTTAAAGGGGTCATAATCGAGTTTATCCTCCGGGTACTCTGCCCCGGTCATTGAGGAGGTCCGCTTTCATCTGTCAAAGGGTAAGGTTTCTCCTGCATAGAGAAATGGTGCCAAGAGGCACCAAAGTGGACAGAAAAATCCTGGCAAAAGGGGTCTTTAATAGGTTTTATAAAAATTTTCCTCTGGCTTTTTCTTTTGCCCAGCATTGTTCCATTCCCCCGGTCGCGCACCCTTTGTGCGGGGTCTTGGTGTCAGGGAGGTGTGGGCGGGGGGGGGAGGCCTTGGAAAAGGGGTTTAACTGTCCCTGGGTCAGGCAAAAGCTTTTGATCGAGTCAACCCTAAAATATCTTGGTCCCTTTCCCGAAATATGGTCTGTGGGGGGGGGGTTAAAAATTGGCTAAAAACACTGTTAAAGGGGGCTGAGAGTTTCACTGGTGTGCGTCAGGGGGGTTCCTCTGGCCCCCGCTATAATGTTTGCGATTGACCCCCTTTCCCTCGAAGGCTAGTTTTGTGGACCGTTGGTGGGGGGGAGGATGGGCCCGCGGGGCCCCGGCACCTCCTTGAAGGTTTGGGCCTATCGGAAAGATTCCTTTATTGGTCTCTTCCTCGGAGGAGCGGATTGGGTGATGGCGGAAGTTTAAAGTTTTCTGGGAACATCTGGGTCCAAGATCAATCGGGGAAAAAGTGTGAAAGTCTCTGGTTAGGAACGGAAGAACCAACTTTTGACCTTCGGACACCTTCTCTGTGCCCCAGTCCGAAAATTAAGATTGCTGCGGGCATTGAAATACGGTCAGGGGATTACCCAAAGAAAAACTGGGAGGAAAGGCTTAACAATTCCGCTCGGGTAAGTGGATTCAGTGGAAAGGGTGGTCTTTAAACCTTAGAAGAGAGAGGTGGAATTGATCAAAACTTTCCTGCTCCCGTTATTCATCTATATTGGGCAGTGTGTGAATTTTGCCAGGGTTTTTCTGGGGCAGGATCTACAGTATGTTTTTTCCAGATGTTATGGGGGAAACAGACTATCCTGTCAAAAGAGTGGTGACATACTGTCGAGAGACTATTGGAGTTATGTATGGTTAACCCCCGTGGGTATTTCTTACACATACCTTTATTTAGATCAACATAGCCACCCTTGGGACGAGGGCTCTCCTCTGTGAGTAGCCCTACTGCGGGTTTGGTTCAGTTCCACTTCCCGGAATGGGAGTCAGGAGGTCGTGTGAGGATCTTCGCGTATAAGGACCAATACTTCCCGGCTTACGTTGCACTGACCCTGAAGTGACAATCCGCAGATGAGTTTTTTTTTTTCTGGGAATGAAGGGGAAAATGACCTCTGGCAAGGAATCCTGGATGAGCGCGTTGTTGTCTACTCATTTTCACACTCCTTTGGCCTCAAGATTGCCCAGGTCAGGATCTGAAGGGTAGGGCTAGTTTATTGAATTCGTGAGGAATACGCTGAACATTTGGTATACGACCTGGCGCACTTGCTTCCATGGTAAGTGCATGTGAGGGACAATTTGACGTTTTTGAAACTCAGAGGACAGAAATTGCCCTCGGGGGAATGTGGTGGCATGTTGGGGAAAGCATGGAACACTTCCTCCTCCATTTTGCCCCTACAATGCAGAGGTGTACAAAAGGGTGGGTGACTCCATAGGTTGGCAGGGTTTGGGCCAGGCCTTCCTATGCGGAGTGGGTATATGGAACATTTAAAACACCCTGTAGGTAGGGACGTGCATTTTATTCATAGTTAAGTTCAGTGGTCAGGTATCCACATTGGTGCGCACGGGCTGTCTAGTGGCCGGACGCGACAGAGAAAAAAAGGTAGGGGTAATTTAGATTGGTTGCGGTCGGTTGTTTTATAAGGGGGAGAAATGAGTCTGGCCCACTTTATTAAAAGGAAACCTATGGTAACCAGAACTCAGGGTAAGGAACTGTGGGGATTGGGAGTGGGTAAATATAGATAGGAAGTGAAAGTGTATATATTTTGTTATGTAATAGTGTTTATATATGTATTTAAAGCTTGTATATATAGTACATGATGTCAGGCTATTGTAAATATTTCGTAATGTAAAATCGGTGTATGTTCCATCTTTGAATTCAATAAAAGAGTATCCCACTATATAAAGGAGTTTCACCCTGGTAAATAACAGCTATGCTCCATATCACTATATACAGGAGATCGCAGGTTATACCAGCATGCTCCATATTCTCTCTATCAAGGAAAGTGGCTACGTCCACACACGTGTGGGGGAGGAGCACAGTGTTTAGCAGGAGTTGCTGCTGCTGGCAGCGTCTGGGAGCTCTCTCCCTGTTTGCTTGGGGGGAGAGCTGCCCCAATGAGGAAGAGCGGGTTTTCCAAGCCCCCCAAGCCACTGGGGGGTCGGGATACGCATGTGCTGGCCCGGAGGAGAGTTGGTGGCATCAGTGACGGCGGGGAGGTGGGGGGCTTGCCTTGCGGCGGGTCCCTGCTTTCACAGCAGATATGTTGCCTTGCTTCAATGAAGGATGTGGACAGATGCCGAAAGGGCAGATGATGAAGCACTAAAGAGTTGATGCCATGCAGGAGGATCGTGGCCCGAGGATTGTGCCCAGCAGCGGATCAGTGAAGGGGACCGGCAGAGAGCTAGGTCGCAGTGAGGAGGTGAGAGGGATTTACGCTAGCGGGTCCCAATCTCTCCCCACGGACCGGGCTGCCTGCACGGATCCCAGCTGTGGAAGAAGCGCTGAAGTAAATGGAGGAGAAACCCTGAGGAGTAACGATGTCCCAGCCGGCAATCCAGCTTACAAACGAGTGCCCAACAGCAGAGAGGAGAAAATGGCCGACTGCAAAGTCCAGGAGGAAATGGGAGCCGAAGCCAGCGGGTCCCTGTCCCCTCCCACGGCCCCCGAGGAGTTCAGCAAACTTACCTGTGAGGAGAGAATCAGTTCCGTCGGCAGCAGAAATCTCAGCAATCTGAGCCCTGCTCAGCATGAGTCATCTGCTGCTAGCAGCTCAAATGGTAACATTGTAAAAGTGAACTTGGGTGCTAGTGCGTCTCTGGCCACTAGAGGGAGCTCTAACATTGTTAGAGATAATGTAGGTGCAATTGCGCCGCTGACCAGTAGAGGGAGCTCTAACATTAGAAATGGAGAAAATGTGTGTGCTGATAATGTATTAAATGAAGTATTGGAAAAAAACAAAAATAATGCTAATAAAAACAGTGGAGAGGGAATAAGTAGCGTAGTCGCCCCTAGCCCAGAAATCAAATCTAGCATCAGCCCAGGGATTAGTCCCAGCCGAAACATCAGCCCAAATGTTATTGCCCCTATAAGAATAAGTAAAAGAATTTTGGCCAAAGCTGAGGATCTGGAAAAAGGGGGATCTGCCCTAACCCCACTAAAAAATTGGGGCATTATGGCGGCAAACGAGAACGCCTTTTCGTTTGGTTCCCGCATAAGCCCTTTTCATAAAAGAATTTGAGGGAAAATTTGGGAGGGGAAAAATAGTCAAAATTTCAACGGAAAATTGATATGATAAAATTAAATTTAAAAGCACCCCTGCTAGGAAAAAAGGGAAAAGTTTTTAAAAAAGACATAAATGGCATACAGGAGGAAATCAAAAAACTAATAAGAAAGAAAGCCTTGATACTGGAAAAATAGTGGCCCCTTCAAGGAGAAACTTACCAACGACATAGATTTTGAGAAATGCAGATTGGTAACAAAAATGGGGAGGAAGGAGAAGAAGAAGAAGAAAAAGGGGGAGGAGGATGAAGTGGAAGAAGAGATGATAGGGACAGCGGAGAGAGGGAGGAAGAAGGAGACAGGGCCCCTCCGCAGCAAATGGAGTTTCAGGAAGCACCCCAAAAAACAATCTCAGGGACAGTGGGAAACCCCCCAAACCAAGCAGCAGGAATGGGCGGAGAAAGTTTTAGGTGTAGGAATTCCGGGT
>JAODAL010041181.1:0-36146 GCA_025379985.1 Phyllomedusa bahiana
CGCCTTTCCCTGACCCCCTTTCCTGTCCCCCCCACTTCGCCTACGTCTCACGATTTTGTACCACGCACTGCCTTGGCTGCCACCCCAAGCAAGTCACGCCCCTGGGGCGACCGGGGAGTTCTCCGCCGCAGCAAGTCCATCCGTTTGCGCGGGGGCTCTGGTGAAAACCGGGTTCTACTTAGAATCCGTCCCCTGGTACGGCTTACACCCTCGCTTGCGGTGGGCCAGCGGATCCACTACCAGCATCCGTTACACTCAGCTTCTCTCCTCTATCATATAACCCTATATATCACAGAGCTCAGCTTATCTCCCTCTATCATATAACCCTATATATCACAGAGCTCAGCTCCTCTCCCTCTATCCTATAACCCTATATATCACAGAGCTCAGCTCCTCTCCTCTATTATATAACCCTATATATCACAAAGCTCAGCTCAGCTCCTCTATCATATAACCCTATATATCACAGAGCTCAGCTCCTCTCCCTTATCATATAACCCCATATATCACAGAGCTCAGCTCTCTCCCTCTATCATGTAAGCCTATATATCACAGAGCTCAGCTACTCTCCCTTTATAATATTACCCTATATATCACAGAGCTCAGCTTCTCTCCTCTATCATATAACCCTATATATCACAAAGCTCAGCTCCTCTCCCTCTATCATATAACCCTATATATCACAGAGCTCAGCTCCTCTATCCTATAACAATATATCTCACAGAGCTCAGCTTCTCTCCTCTATCACATAACCCTATATAACAGAGCTTAGCTCCTCTCCTCTATCATATAACCCTATATATCACAGAGCTTAGCTCCTCTCCCTCTATCATATAACCCTATATATCACAGAGCTCAGCTCCTCTCCTCTATCATATAACCCTATATATCACAGAGCTTAGCTCCTCTCCCTCTATCATATAACCCTATATATCACAGAGCTCAGCTCCTCTATCCTATAACAATATATCTCACAGAGCTCAGCTTCTCTCCTCTATCACATAACCCTATATAACAGAGCTCAGCTCCTCTATCCTATAAATCTATAAATCACAGAGCTCAACTCCTCTCCTCTATCATATATCCCTATATATCACAGAGCTCAGCTCATCTCCTCTGTCATATAACCCTATATATCACAGAGCTCAGCTCCTCTCCCTCTATCCTATAACCCTATATATCACAGAGCTTAGCTCCTCTCCCTCTATCATATAACCCTATATATCACAGAGCTCAGCTCCTCTATCCTATAACAATATATCTCACAAAGCTCAGCTTCTCTATCATATAACAATATATCTCACAGAGCTCAGCTCCTCTATCATATAACCCTATATATCACAGAGCTTAGCTCCTCTCCTCTATCCTATAACCCTATATATCACAGAGTAGCTCCTCTCCTCTATCCTAATAACCCTAAAATTCAGAGCTCAGCTCCTCTATCAAAATAACCCTATATATCACAGAGCTCAGCTCCTCTATCAAAATAACCCTATATATCAAAAGAGCTCAGCTTCTCTCCTTATCGTATAACCCTATATATCACAGAGCTCAGCTCCTATATCATATAACCTTATATCACAGAGCTCAGCTCCTCTCCTCTATCATATAACCCTATATATCACAGAGCTCAGCTTTTCTCCTATCATATAACCCTATATATCACAGAGCTCAGCTCCTCTCCTTCTATCATATAACCCTATATATCACAGAGCTCAGCTCTTCTATCATATAACCCTATATATATCACAGAGCTCAGCTCCTCTATCATATAACCCTATATATCACAGAGCTCAGCTCCTCTATCATATAACCCTATATATCCCAGAGCTCAGCTCCTCTATCATTTTAACCCTATATAAACACAGAGCTCAGCTCCTCTCCTCTTTCATATAACCCTATATATCACAGAGCTCAGCTTCTCTCCTCTATCATATAACCCTATATATCCCAGAGCTCCTCTCCTCTATCATATAACCCTTTATATCACAGAGCTCAGCTCCTCTCCTCTATATAAAAACCCCCTATTTTATCACAGAGCTCAGCCCCTTTCCCTCTATCATATAACCCTATATATCACAGGCCCCAGCTTCTCTCCTCAAAATCTTTAAACCCAATATATATACAGGGGCTCCTCCCCTTATCATATAACCCTATATATAAAATATTTTTTATATATTTTAATAATATATTTATATATACACCCCGGGCCCACTTTATTGGGGTACACCATGTTGTAAGGGGGGTTGGACCCTCTTTTGACTTCTGAACTGCTCAATTTTCGTGGGATAGTTTCCCAAAAAGGGTGTTGCAACATGCTCAATTGGTCCCAAAGGGGGCCCCAAAGAGTCCCAAAGGAAAATTTTCCCCCACACCATGGACACACCACCACCACCCAAAAAAACCGTTGATCCAAGGAGGGGGACCCATGCTTTATGTTGTTGACGCCAAATTCTGACCCAAACCATCCGAATGTCGCGCAAAAATCGGCTCATCAGACCAGGCAATTTTTTCCCAAAATCTTCTACTGCCCAAATTTCGATGAGCTTGGGCAAATTGGAGCCCCAGTTTCCCCGTTCTTTGCTTTAAAAGGGGTGGCACCCGGTGTGGTTTCTGCTGCTGTAGCCCATCTGCCCCAAAGTTGGCCGTAAATGTGGTTCAGAGATGCTCTTCGGGCCCACCCTTTGGGTTTTTTTTAAAAAAGGGGGGTATTTGAGTCACTGTTTTCCTTTTTATCAGGGTCGAAACCCGTCTGCCCCTTCTCCCCTTTTACCCCTGCATCAACAAGGCATTTTCCCCCCAAAAGGACCCGCCCCCTCACTGGATGTTTTTTTTTTTTTTGGCCCTTCTCTGTAAAACCTAGAGGGTGGTTTTGGTGAAAATCCCCGGTGATCGCAGTTTCTGAAATACTCAGACCAGCCCTTCTGGCACCAACAACCATGCCAAAGTTCAAAGGCAAATCAAATCACCTTTTTCCCCCTAAATGATGCTCGGTTTAACTGCAGGAGATTGTCTTGACCATGTTACATGCCTAAATCACTGAGTTGCCGCCATGTGATTGGCTGTTTAGAAATTAAGTGTTAACGAGCAGTTGGAAGGTTTTAAACCTAATAAAGGGGCCGGTGAGTGTGTGTAATATATTAGTATTCACAGAGTCAGTCCTCTCCTCCATCATATAACCCATATATCACAGAGCTCGTCCTCTCCTCTATCATATAACCCTATATATCACAGAGCTCAGCTCCTCGGCGGGGAGCGCCCGTACCCTCACCAGTCACTGTACAGGCAGCGGCGGAAACTTTTTGCGAGATCTGTGACAGATGTGATGATTTTATTACATTTGGGGGATTTGTATCCAAGCTTTACGGAGTGTAAGGATCAGAATGTTTATTATTAATAAGTATCTAGAACAAGGACAAAAGATAAACCCTGCAGATACCGCGGTCCTGCTCGGGTTATCACGACCTTCTCGCTGGCTTTTACTGCGGTCTAACTTCCGAAAAGTTGTGACATTACCGCCATGTGGAACTTTGCTATATCCATACATGAAAAAACTTGAACTCCTCCCATTTTTGAGGCCCCTCCCATTTGTCTATGTGCTGCAAATTAGGCATTGCAGCTCTTGTTATTATTTTTTGACCACACAGTGCATGGCCAGACACATTTTCAGTGTTTGACTTCAGTGGAGATGATTCTTGGGGCCACCAGTGGAGCTGATTGCTGGGGTCCACCAATGGAGTTGATTCCTGGCGCCCCCCCAGTGGGGGGTATTTTTTGGGGCCACCATGAGCTGATTGTTTTTTTTTGGGGCCACCCTGGAAATGTTTCTTGGAGGTTTCCAGTGGGATGATTCTTGGGGTCCCCCAATGGAGTGATTCTTGGTGCCACCATGGAGTTTATTCTTGGTGCCACGTGAATTGATTCTTGGGGCCCCCAGTGGAGTTGATTTTTGGGTCCCCCAGTGGAGTTGATTCTTGGGGTCCACCAGTGGAGTTGATTTTGGGGTCTACCCGGGAGTTGATTTTTGGGCTCCACCTTTTGGGGCGATTGCTGGGGGCCACCATTGGGGCCGATTCTTGGGGTCCACCTTGGGCCATTTTGGGTTCAGCAGTGGAATATTCTTGGAGCCCACCGTGGAACTGATTCTTGGGGCCCACCCGTGGAGGGGTTTTGGGGTCCCCAGTGGAGTGATTCTTGGGGTCCACCCGTGGAGTTGATTTTGATTCCACCCCTGGAGTTGATTCTTGTGGCCACCAGTGGAGTTGATTCATGGGGCCACCAGTGGAGATCATTCTTGGGGTCCACCAGTGGAGTTGATTCTTGGGCCCCACCAGTGGAGTTGATTATTTGGGGCCCACCAGTGGAGTTGATTCTTTGGGGCCCACCAGTGGTGATGTTTTTGGGGGCCCAACCAAAGGAGTTGGTTTTTGGGGCCCCCACCATTTGGGTTGATTCTTGGGGCCACCAGTGGAGTAGATTTTGGGGCCCACCAGTGGATTTGATTTCATGGGGCTACCAGGGGGAGATATTCTTGGGCCCCCCAAGTGGAGATGATTTTTGGGTCCACCAGGGAGATGATTTTTGGGGGCCCCCCAACCAGTGGGTTATTTTGGGGGCCCCCAGGGGGTTTTGGTTTTTGGGGCCACCAGTGAAGTTATTCTGGGGCCCCACCATTGGATTAAATTCGGGGGCCCAACCAGGGGAGTAGATTTTTTTGGGGCCCAAACCGGTGGAGTTGATTCATGGGGCCCCAAAGTGGAAAATAAATTTTTGGGGCCCCCACCAGTGGAGTTGATTCTTGGGGGCCCCCCCCCCGTGGGGTAAAAGGGGGATTTTTTGGGGGCCCCCCGGGAGGATTTGGTTTTTGGGGGCCCCAACCATTGGAGTTGTTTATTGGGCCCCCAAATTGGAGCTGTTTCTTGAGGCTCCCAGTGAATTTGGGTTTCCCTTGGACCCTGCCAGGGGAGTTGAATCTTGGGGTCCCCAGGGGAGATAAATTCTTGGGGCCCACCAGTGGAGCTGATTTTGGGGCCCACCAGTGGAGCTAAATTTTGGGGGCCCACCAGGGAGCTAAAAATTTTTTTTGGGGCCCCAACCAGTGGAGCTGATTTTTGGGGGGCCCACCGTGGAGCTGATTTTTGGGGGCCCCCCAGTGGGGGCGATTTTTGGGGGCCCACCAGGGGAGATGATTTTTTGGGGCCCCACCAGGGAGATAAATTTTTTGGGGGCCCCACCGTGGAGAAATTTTTGGGCCCCCAGTGGGATGATTTTTGGGGCCCCCCAAAAACAGGGGAATTTTATTTTTGGGGGCCCAACAGGGGAGATATTTCTGGGGCCCAACAGGGAGATGATTTTTGGGGCCACCAGTGGAATGTTTCTTGGGGCCCCCAGTGGAGATGATTTTTGGGGAGCCACCAGGGGGATGATTCTTGGAGCCCCAGGGAGATGATTTTTTGGGGAGCCACCAGGGGGGGATGATTCTTGGGGCCCCCAGTGGAAAATGATTCTTGGGCCCCCCCATTTTGAGCTGATTTTGGGGGCCCACCAGTTGAGCTGTTTCGGGGGGCCCCAAACCGTGGAATAAACCCTTGGGGCCCCCATTGGTGATGATTTTTGGGGGGCCACCAGGGGAGATAAATTTTTTGGGGGCCCCCAGGGGAAGTTTTCTTCGCTCAAATCTTTGCGGTCCTGAAATATTAAGTGGACATTATTGTGTCTCCATTGGAGGATCCTCTGGTACTATGGTTGGCCATTTCCACCCCTTTCCCTCGGGCCCCTTTTGGGATTTTTGCCCAACTTCAGGAAAACCCATTCCCCTTCATCTCAGGCTGGGGGTTTTTTTCTAACCCCAGACTCCTCAGAATGGTGTCAACCCCTGCCCCTATACAGACTCCCCTCAACTCCCCCAACGCTTTTAAAGCCCCAGTCCCCCGCATCACCTTTCCCTTTTCTGCCAAGTTGCTTTTTGCACAAAAAAAAAAAAAAATACTTCTAACCCAAGAAAAACAAAAAAGATATAAAAACAAGAAAGCATCGTCTGCAGTGGGTTTTCTATTTGTCCAGCAATTCATCTTGACGCTGCAGTTTTAGACAAAGAAAATTGCTTGAAAAAATGTATATGTTTTTTCGAAGTGTTTTTTCCCAAAAATGCAAGGGTGTGGGCCCCCCCCCAAACCTGCGCCCCCTGCTTTTCTTGGGACCCCTCTCACAGAATCCTCCCATTCCCAATCTGGTAGCTTTGGAGGATCCTCGTGCGGCGGCGGCGCCGTCTTCCCCCGCGGGGGGTTTTGCAAACCTTTTTTTTCTTTTTTCCCCTTGCTGGAAAAACACTTTTTCAAAATACCTAATGCTACTTGGAAAAATTTGTGGGGGTGTCTGATGAGCCCTTTATTTGGGGTTTTTGGGAAAAAAAAAAACCCCCCCCTTTCAGCCCGTGTTTTAAAATTTGTAACGCCCGGCAAATTTCCCGTTAAAATTTCCGTTTTACATTCACGCCTTGTAAATTACTTCAACTTTTCCCGTGGGGGAAATTTCCCCTTAAAAAAAAAAGGCTCAATTTGGTGAAAAAAAAAAAGATTAAAAAAGGGGGGGGTGAGGGGGGGGGGGCCCCAGTATCGGCAAATGAAGATCAATGCTCGTCCTAATGGTTACAATGAAGAAATTGGTCACATTCATCAAGGTGAGAAAGTCTTGTAAGGTGCATCTGGTGTCAGCGGCGTCGGCTCTTGGCGGACATTCATCACCCGCTGTATTAAGTGATGGCGGCCAGCTGCTGCCGAATTAACACCCGAATAACAATTTAACTCCTGGTTTGCTGCACAAAAGCAGAAATCTTTGTGAATCCACTCTGAGCCCAATGACAAACTCAACTCCACTACACCCTTCCTTGAGAATGTGCCGGGAGACCCCATAACCATCATCCCATTCACTAGATGTTGGAGGGGGAAAAAGATTTTCCCCCAAATTTGGGAAAATGCAAGATCTGAATTAGAGGGGGTTTTTTAAAAAAAAACCTCATTTGTGAAAAGCTGGAAAAATGGAGCTAAGCTGCAAGTACACCCCCACCAATGGCAAGAGTGGCGTGTTGTGGGGAAAAAGAGCTTTTTTGTAATAGGGGGAAATTCAGATCAACTTCCCAGGGACTTTTTGGCTGGGGTTATAATAGAGGAGAGTTACTGCTTCAATTTGTATCCACTGCCTACCTAGCGCTTTCTCTAGCACACGCCGGACTCTGAGGAATATTTCGCGTCCGATCGGGGGACTGGGAGCGATTTTTTTTGTATATTAAATTTCCTGCTACTAATTACACTCCCAATACACTCCCAGCCCTAATTCTATCCGGGGCCATCTATTAGGACACCTCTGTCCTTAGACCTTATGGCATCTTGTAGACCCCCCCAGTATATAGGGGTCGATAGCAGTGGCAGATGACCCTGAAATCCATCCATATTCTATAGTACATTGCATTATGGAAGACTTTCACCCGGTGACGTTATTGCTTGCCGGTTATTATACAAGATGTTATATAGCGGTACCTCCCTAAATGGTGCAAAAGTACCACCCTCAGCACAAGCTGATAGCAGGAGGCTAAGCTAGTTAGGAGTTTGAGAGTTTTGCAACTGTAAAGGGAGCATATAGGGGGGTTCACTAGTCCCCAGAACAATGACATAAAAAGCACCGGATAGCAAGACATCACTACCCCGGGAAAGGGAAATGACATCACACCCCCATAGGCAATGACATATAGTACCCCGGATAGGGAAGACACCTACCACCTGGGGTAAGCAAAGGACTCACTTATCACCCTAAAAAAAGGAAATGACATCACTACTCACCCGGGATAGGCAATGACATCACTACTCACCCGGGATAGGCAATGACATCACTACTCACCCGGGATAGGCAATGACATCACTACTCACCCGGGATAGGCAATGACATCACTACTCACCCAGTAACAATGACACACAGTACCCGTATAGCAATGACTTTACTAGTCACCCGTAAGGCAAGACATCACTAGTCACCCAGTATAGGCAATGACATCACTAGTCACCCAGTATAGGCAATGACATCACTAGTCACCCGGGATAGGCAATGACATCACTACTCATCCAATATAGGCAATGACATCACCACTCACCCAGGATAGGCAATGACATTACTTCTCATCCAATATAGGCAATGACATCACTACTCATCCAGGATAGACAATGACATCACTACTCAGCCAGGATAGGCAATGACATCGCTACTCACCCCCGGGTAGGGAATGACATTTCTCCATCCAATTAGGGAATGAACACCCCTACCCAGGATAGGCAATGACTTATTCCCCAGGATAGGGGAATACTCACTACTCACCCAGGGAAACAAAGACATCACTACTCACCAGGCTTTTGGGAATTTCATCACAAATCACCCCCCGGGGGAAGCAAAGACAATTTACTACTCACCCCGTATAGGCAAAGGACCCTCCCCAATCACCCGGGGAAAAGCAAAGGCATCATACTCACCCGGGGTAGGGGAATGACATCACTAAAATACCCCGGGGGGGGCAATGACATCACTACTCCCCCCCGGGAAAGGGAATGGGCATCACTACTTTCCCGGGAAAAGGCCCCAATGACATCACTACTCACCCGGGATAGGCAATGACATCACTACTCACCCGGGATAGGCAATGACATCACTACTCACCCGGGATTTGGAATGAAAATCACAAATCCTCCCCCGGGTAGGCAATTTAATAACTACTCACCCAGGAAAAGGCCCAAAGACATCACTAAAAAACCTTTACCCCGGGGTAGGGAATGACATCACTACTAAACCCGGGATAGGCATGGCATCACTACTCCCCCGGGAAAGGCAATGGGATCACACCACCCGGGGAAAGGGAAGGGGAAAACACTACCACCCGGGAAAAGGCAAAGGCATCACTACTCACCCCGGGGTAAAGGGAATGGGGATCACTACTCTACCCGGGGGTAGGGGAAAAGGCATCACAACCCCAACCCGGGGTAGGCAATTGGGATCACTTTTCTCATCCCGGGTAGGCAATGACATCACTATTCCCTCCCGGTAGGCAATGACATCACACTCCCTCCCGGGGGTAGGGAATGACTCACTACTCACCCGGGTAGGCAATGAAAATCATAAATCACCCGGGGTAAAGGGAAGACCAAACACTTTCTCCCCCCCGGGATAGGCAAAAGACAAACACAAGGGCCACCGGGGGGTAAACCCAAAGACATCACTAGTCACCCGGGATAGGCAATGACATCACTAGGGCACCCGCCCCCCCCCCCCCCCCCGGGTGCCCCCCCCCCCAAAGACATCACTACCAACCCCGGGTAAGGGGAATGAAATCATAAAACCCCCTTTAAAATAGGCAATGGGCATCACTACTCATCTAATATAGGGCAATGGGAAAACACTACTCTTTTTAAAAATAGGCAATGGCATCACTACTCACCCGGGATAGGCAATGGCATCACTACTATCCCGGGGGAAATTTTCATCCCCAAATCATTTCCCCGGATAGGCAAAGGCTTAAATACCTTCCCGGATACAAAAAGGCCCCATACCATCCCCATAGGCAATTGGGCCCCTACTCACCCCGGGTAGGGAAAGACCCTCACTTTCTCACCCGGGGGATGGGGAATGGGAAAACACTACTCACCCGGGATAGGCAATGACATCACTACTCACCCGGGATAGGCAATGACATCACTAATCCCCCCCCGGGATTTGGCAAAAGACAACACTACTCACCCCCGGGGTAGGCAATGACATCACTAAATCACCCGGGATTTGGCAAAGACATCACAAATACCCGGGATAGGCAAATGACAAATATTTACCCGGGGGTTGGGATGACATCACTATCACCCGGGAAAAGGGAATGACTCACTAGTTACCCGGGGTAGCAATGAAAATCACTACTCAACCCCGGGTAGGCAATGGGCATTCCCCACTCAAAACCCAGGATAGGGAAAAAGGTATCTTTAAAAAAATTTTTTGATTAAAAAAAGAGGTGGGTTTTAGTGTAAAAACCCCCTTTCTCCCATTGGGTTCCTCAGATGTTTTAATTTTTAGTAGCGAGAAGCAAAGATTTGAACCCTCTTCCCCCCTTTTAGAAACATACATTTACTAAAACACCTATTATAGACTTTGACATCACTGCTCTTAAATTATTTGACTATGACATAACTAAACCCTTTTATAATGACTGTGGGAATTTACTGTTCTTTTTTTATAGACCAAAGGGCAACATTAGCTACCCTCCTATATTGATGAGTTGATCCTTTCCCTCCATCTCTGGATACATAGTCAAAATTTGCTCGTTTTCTCGGGGTTTCCCCCATATGTTACCAATGGGAAAATATTGGCGTAGGGGGTTTTTGAATTCCGGGGCTTTTTCATTTGGGAGCTGACTGTAATATTTAACTTTAATGTGCCAGGAGATGGCTTTGGAGACAAGTTGTAATAACAAGGGAGCAGCTGTTTTCTGTGGGAACAACAGACGCGCCTCCGATCGGTTGCGCAGTTCCACAAAGTGAGGTTGACACGTTCACACCTGTGTGTTTTATAAATGGACGACTTTGGAAAGATGTGAAGCCGGGAACATTTACATAAGTAAGAGGGTTTTCTTTTTGGAAACCCCCCCACCTTTTCGCATACAGGGAAACCCCCCCGCTCATCCCTGCCCCGTTTTTCTCGCTGCTTTTCCAAAAATAAAATTTTACATCCCGCATCATTACCTCTGCATTTTTTTGACCTCTCTCTCTCTTGTTCCCCCCTTCACTTTATCTTTCTCTCTATCTTGCTCTCACTCCTGCTCTTTGGCTCAGCCTCTCCTGCTCTCTGTTTTGCTTGCTCTCTTTTCTTTTCCCCAAAAATCTTTTTTAATTTCTCCCCCTTTGGGTCACCCCTCTTCTCGCTCTTTTGGGTCAAACCCCCTCTCCCCGTGCCCCCCCTTTTTGGGTCAACCCCCTCTTTTTGTCCCTTCCCCTTTTTGGGTCACCCTCCTTCTGTGCCCCCCTTTTGGCTCACCCCCCCTCTTCCCTTTTCCCCCTTTGGCTCACCCTCCTTCTGTGCCCTCTTTACTTTACCCTCCCCTTCTGTGCCCTCTTGGCTCACCCTCTCTTCTTTTTTTTTCTCCTCTTTGGCTCACCCTCCCCCTTCTGTTTTTCTCTCTTTGGCTCACCCTCTCTTCTGTTCTCTCTTTGGCTCACCCTCTCTTCTGTTCTCTCTTTGGCTCACCCTCTCTTCTGTTCTCTCTTTGGCTCACCCTCTCTTCTGTTCTCTCTTTGGCTCAGCCTCTCTTCTGTTCTCTCTTTGGCTCACACCACGCTCCTGTGCCCTCTTTGGCTCACCCTCTCTCCTGTGCTCTCTTTGGCTCACCCTCTCTTCTGTTCTCTCTTTGGCTCTTCTGTCCCTCGTTGGCTCTCCTGTGCTCTCTTTGGCTCACCTTCTGTTCTGTTCTCTCTTGCTCACCCTCTGTTTCTGTTCTCTCTTTGGCTCACCCTCTCTTCTGTCCTCTCTTTGGCTCACCCCCTCTTCTCTGCTTCCTTTGGCTCGCCCCTCTCTCTCTGCTTTCTTTGGCTCACCCTCTCTTCTCTGCTTTCTTTGGCTCACCCCTCTCTTCCTTTCTCTCACTCTTTTGCACACCCCACACTTCTCTGCCTCTCTTTGGCTCACACTCGACATCACTGCACTCTTTGTGGCACACCGCTCTCATTCTCTTGCTCTCTATGGCCTCACCCTCTCTAACTCTGCTACTCTTTGTGGCCCACCTCTCGTCTCTGCTCTCTTTGGCTCACCCTCTCTCCTGTGCCCTCTTTGGCTCACCCTCTCTCCTGTGCTCTCTTTGGCTCACCCTCTCTTCTCTGCTCTCTTTGGCTCACCCTCTCTTCTCTGCTCTCTTTGGCTCACCCTCTCTACTCTGCTCTCTTTGGCTCACCCTCTCTATCTCCTGTGCCCTTTTTGGCTCACCCTCTCGTCCTGTGCCCTTTTTGCTCACCCTCTCGCTCCTGTGCCCATTTTGGCTCACCCTCTTCTCCTGAGCCCTTTAAGTCTCACCTCTCTCCCATCCCTGTGCCCACTTTGTGCTCACCCTCTCTCCTGTTCTCTCTTTGGCTCACCCTCTCTCCTGTGCCCTCTTTGGCTCACCCTCTCTCCTGTGCCCTCTTTGGCTCACCCTCTCTCCTGTGCTCTCTTTGGCTCACCCTCTCTTCTGTTCTCTCTTTGGCTCTCCTGTGCTCTCTTTGGCTCACCTTCTGTTCTGTTCTCTCTTTGGCTCACCCTCTGTTCTGTCCTCTCTTTGGCTCACCCTCTCTTCTCTGCTCTCTTTGGCTCACCCTCTCTCCTCTGCTCTCTTTGGCTCACCCTCTCTTCTCTGCTCTCTTTGGCTCACCCTCTCTCCTGTGCCCTCTTTGGCTCACCCTCTCTTCTCTGCTCTCTTTGGCTCACCCTCTCTTCTCTGCTCTCTTTGGCTCACCCTCTCTTCTGTTCTCTCTTTGGCTCACCCTCTCTCCTGTGCCCTCTTTGGCTCACCCTCTCTCCTGTGCCCTCTTTGGCTCACCCTCTCTCCTGTGCCCTCTTTGGCTCACCCTCTCTCCTGTGCCCTCTTTGGCTCACCCTCTCTCCTGTGCCCTCTTTGGCTCACCCTCTCTCCTATGCTCTCTTTGGCTCACCCTCTCTCCTGTGCTCTCTTTGGCTCACCCTCTCTCCTGTGCTCTCTTTGGCTCACCCTCTCTCCTGTGCTCTCTTTGGCTCACCCTCTCTCCTGTGCTCTCTTTGGCTCACCCTCTCTCCTGTGCTCTCTTTGGCTCACCCTCTCTCCTGTGCTCTCTTTGGCTCACCCTCTCTCCTGTGCTCTCTTTGGCTCACCCTCTCTCCTGTGTGGGGGGCCCCCCCTCCCCCCCCTTTGCTCACCCTCTCACCTTTGCCCCTCTTTGGCACACCCTCACATCCTGTGCCTCTTTGGCTCACACACTCTCACTCCTGTGCCACTTTGGCTCACCCTCTCTCCTGTGCTCTCTTTGGCTCACCCTCTCTCCTGTGCCCTCTTTGGCTCACCCTCTCTCCTGTGCCCTCTTTGGCTCACCCTCTCTCCTGTGCCCTCTTTGGCTCACCCTCTCTCCTGTGCCCTCTTTGGCTCACCCTCTCTCCTGTGCCCTCTTTGGCTCACCCTCTCTCCTAGTGCCTCTTGGCTCCACCCTCTCTCCTGTGCCCATCTTTGGCTCACCCACTCCTCCTGTGCCCTCTTGGCTCACCCTCTCTCCTGTGCCCTCTTTTGCTCACCCTCACTCCTGTGCCCTCTTTGGCTCACCCATCCTCTCCAGTTCCCTCTTAGCTCACCCTCGCTCCTGTGCCCTCTTTGGGCTTCACCCCTCGTCCTGTGCCCTCTTTGGCTCACCCTCTCTCCTGTGCCCTCTTTGGCTCACCCTCTCTTCTGTCCTCTCTTTGGCTCACCCTCTCTTCTGTCCTCTCTTTGGCTCACCCTCTCTTCTCTGCTCTCTTTGGCTCACCCTCTCTTCTCTGCTCTCTTTGGCTCACCCTCTCTTCTCTGCTCTCTTTGGCTCACCCTCTCTTCTCTGCTCTCTTTGGCTCACCCTCTCTTCTGTCCTCTCTTTGGCTCACCCTCTCTTCTCTGCTCTCTGTTGGCTCACCCTCTCATCCTCTTCTCTCTTTGCTCACCCTACTCCACCTCTGCTCTCTTTGGCTCACCCTCCTCGACCTCTGCTCTCTTTGGCTCACCCTCTCTCCTCTGCTCTCTTTGGCTCACCCTCTCTCCTCTGCTCTCTTTGGCTCACCCTCTCTCCTCTGCTCTCTTTGGCTCACCCTCTCTCCTCTGCTCTCTTTGGCTCACCCTCTCTCCTCTGCTCTCTTTGGCTCACCCTCTCTCCTGTGCACTCTTTGGCTCACCCTCTCATCCTGTAGCCCTTGCTATCTTTTGAGCTCACCCCTCTCTCCTCTGCTCTCTTTGGCTCACCCTCTCTTCTCTTCTCTCTTTGGGTCACCCTCTCTTCTCTTCTCTCTTTGGCTCACCCTCTCTCCTGTGCTCTCTTTGGCTCACCCTCTCTCCTGTGCCCTCTTTGTGTCACACTCTCACCTCTGCCCTCATTGGTTACCCCTCCTTTCGTGCTCTCTTTGCGCACCCCTCTTCTGTGGCCCCTCTTTGGCTCACCTCTCATCCTGTGCTCACTTTGGGCTCACCCCTCTCTTCTGTGCTCTCTTTGGCTCACCCTCTCTCCTGTGCCCTCATTGGCTCACCCTCTCTCCTGTGCCCTCTTTGGTCTTCACCCTCTCCTTCACTTCCTCCCTCTTTGCTCACCCACTCTCCTGTGCCCTCATTTGGCTCACCTCTCTTCTCTTCCTCTTGGCTCACCACACTTCTCGTTCTCTCTTTGGCTCACCCTCTCTTCTCTTCTCTCTTTGGCTCACCCTCTCTTCTCTTCTCTCTTTGGCTCACCCTCTCTCCTGTGCTTTATTTGAGTCTCTCTCTCCTCTCTGCGGTCTTTTCCTTCCCCTTTTTCAACTTGTCGTCTGTTCCCCCCTCTCTGTGGCTCACCTCTGTCCCCCACTTTTTGGCACACCATCTATGGCTCATCCTTTTCTCCTCTCTTTAGCTTGCCCTCTCATCGTTCCTCTCTTCCCCCCTCACTTTGGGTCCCCCTCTGTCATCTTTTTCTAATTTATAATATTTTTATTTTAAATAAAATATTATATTTATATTTATAATTATTCACTCGTAATATTTCTATTCCATAATATGTAAATCATCACATTTATTTAATCATATATTTATTAAATAATTGAGCATCTCTGACCCCTTTATGTCACCTGTTCGAAGTGGCGTTTGATACGCACCGGGTAGATTTGACACTAATATTTATTGCTCCAAATTTTTTACATTCTTTTTTTCTATGATATGTTCTATTACCTCCTGTGAAATACGTTTATCCATTATTACCATTAATAAAGTATAAACATTCTAAGATTTTAGCTCAGTATTTTTTGTTCTTTTTTTCTATAGTTTTGTTTATGCCTCCAATTTTGTAAATTTGCCCAATTTGTTATAAGTGTTTTGTTATATATTTATGTCTGTGGCATCAAGAGCCAACAACATATTATCATATATCGGGAGCATCAAACATGAACCCTTCACCAACCTTTGCTGTGTCCCTCTTCAATATACCGTCTGAGCCCCTGTTTCTAACTAAACTAATAATAAGAGAAGAGGAATAAATTAATATTAGAAATTAGTAACGTTTTGATCAAAATTGTGAAGAACCTCATATTTCATCTATTCTAAAGCAATAGTCGCAGAAATGAATTTTGAAAAAATTCTGATATATCCTTTGACTGTTCTTTTGCGTTTGCAGAGCGCTGCTGCTATCGTGTTGTGTTTGCATTGCTTTGCCGCCATGCCAGCGTGCACCTACACAAATTTAAATTGTTTTGGATTTGCTGATCAATTTTTTTATTTTTCGATTTTTTTTTTTTTTTTATTAAAAAAAAAAATATTTTTGTTGTTTTATTTTTTGTAAGAACCCTCTGTTTCCTGGTAAAGCTAGGTTGGACCTAAGTAAATATTGCCATCGCTAAAAGAATGTTGCTCATGTGTCCATTAAAGGGTTTTGCCACAATCTCATTTCATACCGCCTGCTCTTCTTCAGCTCTGGTGCGCAGCAAGGTGGCGTGTGTGATTTGTTTGAATTTCATATCACCATGTGCCCCAGCAGGATGACATCATCAGGCCTACCTCTCTCTATCATAGAAAGGTCTGTTAAGTATAGAATTGAAAAGTAGCTAATTGTAGCTCAGAAGGTAAAATTTTTGCTTCACAGCAACAATAGTCTAGTTCATAATCCCTGCAGAACCAAAACCTGGTGGATTTTTTTCTCTTTACTCAATGCACAGACCTCATTCATGTTTCTTTTTTAATTTGCACTTTTTGGACTTAATCACTAACTAGTCCAAAAGACGGGAAGTAGAATGACAGCACCCCGGTTTTAAACACTTCAAGTAGCTGCCCTGAGAGGATAGGTGATGTCTGAGCATTGCGTGGCCAGGACCGAGGAGCTCTCAGCCCTGGTCTAATCCCCTGAGACGAGCTGTCAAAACAATGATCACTAAAGGAGCAGCTAACAATAAAAGCGGTGCAGAATTATTAAATTAATGATGAATGGTTAAAATGTTTATTATTTAATTTTCAAACTTCCCACTTCAACTTTACTTTGTGGCAAAACCCCTTTCAAGCTAATCAATGTAGTGGGAATACCCCTTTAAACTTCCTAAAAACAAATCTTGTACAGGTAGCCATAATGTACAAGTGGCAATATTTAGAACCTGAATTAGAAAGTTAACGCTATACGGTGTTGCTTTTATCGATGCGTTGCAGTCGCCGCCGTCCTCTTCCAGGTGGTTGCAGATCGGTCGCGTTGGACCAAGGATTTTTGTCTTGTTTATTCCATGCGGGTGCAGGCGCTCGTGTGTTATCTTTCGTCGCCTGCTGCCGGGGAATGGAAAATATTCATCTGCGCCAAGATCTGCCGCCTGATAATTTATTTGTTTTGAACTGTAGATCTGAACCTCCACGGATGGAAATTTCAGGCTCCGGATCAAACGTCATTTCTTCCTATAGGTTCCCCGTCGCTTACTTCTTTATGATTAGGATCTGTATCATTAGAGGAACAAAGTTTTTATCTTTTTCTTAATAAGAATTTATAATGAGATTATAAATGGCTACGCTGTGGATACATTGTTTACAATATGGCTGTTCCTTAAAGGGACACACTCACCGAATGCAAACTTCACACCCTGGTATGTAATTAAAGGGGTTGTCTCCTACAGTGGATTGCGCTTTTTATGTTAAGATCTTGCAAAACAAATCACTTTGGGTATGTGTCCTTAACAGTGTCCTACCTATTCTAATATCCCTCTTTATGGGCGGCATAAACTCCTCAGGTCACTATAGCTACAGACCTTTTTCAATCTTTTCCTGAAGGCTGCCGCACTGGGATATAGCTACAGCCTGTTCATCTCTCTGATAGGCTGCCAGTAGGTTGCATAAGGGTACAGACCTGTTTCAATTCTCCTGATAGGCTGCAGCATGTTTGCTATATAAAGACCTGTTTGATACTTCATGATAGCTGGGCCCGTCAGGTTGCTATAGCTACAAAACTGTTTCATTCTCTGATAGGCGCAGTCAGGTTGCATAGCTACAGACCTATTTGATCTCTCCTGATAGCCTGCCAGCACTGGTTGCTATAGCTACAGACCTGTTGGGTATCAACTGATAGGCTGACAGCACTGGTTGCTATAGCTACAGACCTGTTCTGTCTCTCCTGATAGGCTGCCAGCACTGGTTGCTATAGCTACAAACCTGTTTGATCTCTCCTGATAGGCTGCCAGCACTGGTCCTATAGGGTACAGACCTGTTTGATCTCTACTGATAGGCGCCAGCACTGTCACTATAGCTACAGACCTGTTTGAAAATCTACTGATAAAGGGTGACAGCACTGGTTACTACAGCTACAAACCTGTTCAGTCTCTCCTGATAGGCTGCCAGCACTGGTCACTATAGCTACAGACCTGTTCTATCTCTCCTGATAGGCTGCCAGTGCTGGTCGCTATAGCTACAGACCTGTTATCTATCCTAAGGGTGCCACACGTGCTATAGCTACAGACCTGGCTTCTACTGCAGCCTAGTAGAAGCCAGTAAACAAGCCCCTAAATTCAAAATGAAACCAAGAAAACAGGACAATGTAGTGAGACAACCTCTTTAAGTGTAATGTATATATAAGTGGATACACAAGATAAGTGCATACATGCACATCGCAACAGACAAGTAAGCATACAAAAACATGGGGCAGAGCTCCAGAGTGGCAGGTCGTGTGGGGTGCTCCAGGTGGTTAGTACCTGTCAAAAGTGTAAGGAAGGAATGGTGGATGGCGACAGGGTCATGGGCGACCAAAACTCTTTAATGTGTGTGGGGTAAAGACCAAGCAGTCTGACCTTATCTGAAGAACACAAATGACTGAATTGTATTGCTATTGATGATCTGTCTTCATGCACACTCCTATGGATCTATATGCAACACAACCATATACAGTACATGAATGACCATGCTGTATACAGTACATGCATGACCATGCTGTATACAGTACATGAATGTTCCCTGTGTAGCTTGTGTTAGGGCATTTGCAAACTGCCCCTTTTCTTTTCCCGGGCAAAGCAAAAACGCAATTTGATCGATAACTGCACAACGCCCCTTTTAATAAGCCTAAATAAAAAAAGTCAGAAAAACAGGACAAGTAAATATCCAACAGCTCAAAAGCAAATCCCCGACTTGTATTTTATAGGGTTATATGATAGAGGAGAGGAGCTGAGCTCCCGTGATATATAGGGGGGGAAAATGATAAAGGAGAGGAGCTAAACTCTGTGAAATATAGGGGTTTTAATGATAAGGAGAGGGGCTGAGCTCTGTTATAAAAAGGGGGTTTTATGATAGAGGGGAAAGGGGCTTAGCCCCTGTGATATAAAAGGGTTTTATGGGAAAAAGGAGAGGGCTGAGCTCTGTGATATATAGGGTTATATGAAAGGGGGAGAGAAGCTGAGCTCTTGGGTATATAGGGGTTATATGATAGAGGAGAGGGGCTTAGCTCTGGAAATAAAGGGGTTTTTGATAGATGGAATGAGCGACTCGAAATATAGGGTTATATGGGGGAGGGGAGAAGCTGAGCTCTTTTGGGTATAAAGGGGTTTTTGAAGAGGGGGAGGACTAGCTCTGTGATATTAGGGTTATATGAATAAGGGGAGGAGCCCGACTTTTGTGATATTAGGGGATATGAGAAAGAAACTGCTCTGGATAAAGGTTATATGAAGAGGGAGAGGAGCTGACTCTGGGAAAATATGGGGTTAAAATGATAGAGGGGGAGAAGCGAGCTCTGTGATAATAGGGTTTTATGAAAAGAGGAGAGGAGCTTTAGCTCTGTTATTTTATAGGGTTTTTATATAAAAGGAGCTGAGCTCATGAAATAAGGGGTTTTAAAAGATAGAGGGAGAGGAGCTGAGGGTCTTTTATAAATAGGGTTTTATGATGGAGGAGAGAAACGAGCTCTGTGATATAAAAGGGTTATATATAAGGGGGAAAGGGGCTGAGCTCTGTTAATATAGGGTTATTTTTTTAAGATAAGGGAGAAGGGGCTGAGCCCTGGGGTATATAGGGGGTTAAAAGGAAAAAGGGGAAAAAGGTTAAAAATTTTTTTTGTTTCTATTTTTCCCAAAAATTTTTCACTTTTTTGGGGACCCGGGGGGTGATGAAGCCTCCGCGCAGTAGGATGAGTGATTTGGCAGCTACTGATTGTCCTTGTTAGAAAAACATGAGACTATATCAGGAGTGACTGCAGGAATCCGCAGGACGAGGCTTGAGAAATGCATGGTGACAGCAGCTGGATCATTGTGCAGGTTTACAGGCACAGGCGGGAGAACAGCAGCACTTTCTGGTTGGAGGGGGCGTTTCCCCGGCCCCCGGGGTCCCCTGTCCTCATGGCCGCTGCTAGAACTCATTTACTTTGATTATTTCCACCCGCTCGTCTTCTCATCCTGTGGGGGCCACAGAAACCGGGCCCCCCCCCAGCTGCACATCGTCTGCCCCGCCGATTTTTAAGAAGGGGCAGGGGAAACGAGTGTGGGCAAAACGGGGTGCCGCTACTACATCCACATGAAGGTGGGAGTAGTATTTTAATCAAACCCAAATTTTTACATAATAAAAAACATATCCAAACCAGAGCTTTTATATAATGCGAGCAATTTCACTGGAGCAGATTTTACTTAAAGAGAAGTACCCTCTCGCACATTGCCGACCTATCACTAAGAAACGCCACCAAAGTCTAATAGGTGCAGGTCCCACTTCTGGGCCTCGAACCTATCTTGGTAACAGGGGCCCCCCCAAAAAAATCAACTCAGAAAAGGGGAAACTGATTTACGCTTTCCCCTGACACTTTTAAATTTTGGGTTCCCATGGGGTTTCTAGAATAGAATTTTCCGCTCCCCCCGTAAAATGGGAGCTCCCATAAACAGAATATAACACACCTCCCCTTTACGGGAACTCCCATAAAACAAATGGGGGAACACAGCACTCCCCTGTACTGGGGAACCCCCTAGAACAGAATGGAGAATACAGCGCTCCCCTTACTGGGAAAATTTTCCCTAAACAATTTTGGGAGAACACAGCCTCCCCGTACTGGAACTCCCCCTAAATAGAATGGAGAAACACAACCCTCCCCTGTACTGGGAAATCCCATAGAACAGAATGGGGAATACAGCGCCCCCCCTGTACTGGGAACTCCCAGTAGAAAGAATGGAGAACCCCAGCCCCCCCTGTTACTGGGAACTCCCCTAAATAAATGGAAACACAGCAAAATCCCCCCCGTACGGGCTCCCATAGAACGGGGGAAGGGGGAACACAGCGCTCCCGTACTGGAAAAATCCCATAGAAAAAAATGGGGAAAAACCAGCCCCCCCCGGGACTGGGGAATCCCATAGAACAAATTGGGGAGGAAAACCCGCCCCTCCCCTGTACTGGGAACCCCATAGAACAGAATGGAGAACACAGCACTCCCCTTTAAAAGGGGAAACCCATGAACAGAATAAGAACACGCGCTTCCCCCGTAAATGGGAAAACTCCCATAGAAAAGAAAAGGAGTCCCCCAGCAGTCATACAAGTAAAATGAAAAACATTAACCCAAAAAATAACTAGGGAAAATTTACCCAAAGGACGGGGGTCAGCGAGGCAGAGGATGGGCAAGGGCAAGATACAAATTTTTAAAGGGAAAAATAACTTTAAACCGAAGCAATGCATCACAAAACTCCTGCTGCTAACAACTATCGCCAGCTCGGGCCCTAACCTGTCCGTTAAGCTGACCCTAACACTAGACACCTCTGGCCCTATTCTACCCCTGACAATATCCCTACCAATGTCCAAAAAATAAAGAAGGTTTTTTTTTTTTTTTTCTCCCCACAAAAATGAATAAAATGCAAGCCTCAGTAACTTGAGTCGCGGGTGCTTTTAAAAAAACTGCGGACGTATCCAAGAACGGTCAAAAAAATTGGGAAGGGGGTTATTCCAGTACTCGCTGATAAAATAAAAAAAAAACTTTATTCCAAAAGGTTAAAATTCATGGCTGCCATCTGAAGCATTTCGAGAATACTTTTACCATAAATGCCCCCACTATGCTGACCAACCCAATCAGCTCAAAACCCCAAAAAGGAAAACCGGGGAATATTTACAAAAAACTGCAAAAACTAAACACAGGCAAACAGAAAACAGAGGACGAAGAAAAACAGGGCACAATAACGGGAACATAAATTTACCGGGAAAACTAAATGCAACCACTCACAAGAATAATCCTCATTCCATAAACACAACCACCACAAAGTAACCTCAGCCACTCTCTAATAATCAAGCTCACATTTTCTAAATGCTCAGCTGATGGTCCCGAGAGTTGTTTTATCTGATCTAGCAAGCTGGAATACATGAAATGGAAAATTTCTGCCATTTTTATAACTCTTCTAGTTCTTTCAAGAGTGTTTCAAGAACCAGGGTGAAAAAGGGGTAGTTTTGGAAGTACTCCACCTGAAAGTGGTTGTTCCTGGTCAGTTTGGGTCCTTTTTTTCTGAGGTCATGGGTGGAGTTAAAGGGGTTGTGTTATTACAAATGTTAACTTTTAACATGAAGGGAACAGTAAATGAAGACTTTTTCCAAATATATTGCTTTTTTAGGGGTTTAAACGAATTTTATCTGCACTGAGTGCACACAGGTTTCTCTGGTTACGATCTTGCTCTCACCTTCTCTCTCTGCTTTTTGTCTTATCTAAGAGCAGGGAGTGACGTCATCAAAAGTCGGCACACAGAACTGCCGGCAGCTTGAGAACAGAGTGTGTTATCTCCAACAAACAAAAACTTATTACTATGTTTACTTTTTAAACAAAAGCTTCAACTCATGGTAATCTCCTGCTCCCATGTCGGTTCAATTCGAAGAGCTGTGAATATGGAGCCAATATGCCAATAACTGCTATAGCACCACCCACAGCCTGACCAGGAAGTGACCGACAGCATTAATATAAAACTGCTTTGTTGCCCAGTGAAACGGCATGGTGAGACAATCCCTTTAAATTCTCCCAAATGAGCATTCATAAAGGTTTGGCAGGTATGGTTCAAAGATATTAAAAGTCATTACTATTCAGTGCTATAAGTAAAAGGGGAGTGTCTGTGACAACTTACAGGGAAGGTAGTTGTCACGGTACATGGCGGCTGTTGTGGAGTTTGGTGGGGCCAGGGCGGAAGGGGGCCCAGGGCCCAAAATGGGGTTGATTCTAGAGGTCCGCGGTTGAGCTGTTTATGGGTCCACAGGTGGAGTTGATTCTAGAGGTCTGCGGTTGAGTTGATTCTAGAGGTCTGCGGTTGAGCTGTTTATGGGTCCACAGGTGGAGTTGATTCTAGAGGTCCGCGGTTGAGCTGTTTTTGGGCCCACAGGTGGAGTTGATTCTAGAGGTCCATTGGTTGAGCTGTTTTTGGGCCCACAGGTGGAGTTGATTCTAGAGGTCCATTGGTTGAGCTGTTTTTGGGCCCACAGGTGGAGTTGATTCTTGAGGTCCGCGGTTGAGTTGATTCTAGAGGTCCGCGGTTGAGTTGATTCTAGAGGTCCGCGGTTGAGTTGATTCTAGAGGTCCGCGGTTGAGTTGATTCTAGAGGTCCGCGGTTGAGTTGATTCTAGAGGTCCGCGGTTGAGTTGATTCTAGAGGTCCGCGTTGAGTTGATTCTAGAGGTCCGCGGTTGAGTTGATTCTAGAGGTCCGCGGTTGAGTTGATTCTAGAGGTCCGCGTTGAGTTGATTCTAGAGGTCCGCGGTTTGAGTGGATTCTAGAGGTCCGCGGTTGAGTTGATTCTAGAGGTCCGCGGTTGAGTTGATTCTAGAGGTCCGCGGTTGAGTTGATTCTAGAGGTCCGCGGTTGAGTTGATTCTAGAGGTCCGCGGTTGAGTTGATTCTAGAGGTCCGCGGTTGAGTTGATTCTAGAGGTCCGCGGTTGAGTTGATTCTAGAAGTCTGCGGTTGAGTTGATTCTAGAAGTCTGCGGTTGAGTTGATTCTAGAAGTCTGCGGTTGAGTTGATTCTAGAGGTCTGCGGTTGAGTTGATTCTAGAGGTCTGCGGTTGAGTTGATTCTAGAGGTCCGCATTTGAGTTGTTTTTGGGCTCACCGTTGAAGCTCATTTTAGGTGCCCACCCTACAGCTGCTGTAAATGACTGCACCTGCCTCCTATACTCTGCCTCTTGCTTTTTGCTTCTTTTTCTCTGCTTTTCTGTCTCTTCCACGGATGTAGTAAGTGCTGCGGAATATGTTGGCACTATATAAATAAAGATTATTATTATTATGTATATTATATTAAAATACAGCTCCAGGCCCGCCATGCCCAGGGGTCCACCTGTGGGCAAGTCCAAGCCTGGTGGCTGCTCTTGGGGTCAGAACCTGAAACTTCTGTGCAGGGATGAGAGTAAAGCGGTGGAGAAGTTCTTCTGCGGACGGTCTGGCTGGATTCGGCATATAATTAGCGCACACCTGAGCTATTAGGAGCCGGTAAATAAGCCTCGTTGTGGTCGTGTCTGCGGCTGTAAATCGGCGGCGGGATTTTATGCCCGTTGTATTTTCGTGCCATCCGTTGGCTTTGGGTTCCTCTCTGAGTTATACCCGGCTTTATACCATTGCAACGTGTCACAGCTGCGTCGCGGAAATGTGCTTCAGCGCTAAAGCTGTAAATGTCACAGGTCGAGCAGCGGCATCGGAGCAGCGTGTTCAGCCCAGAGCTTGATGGATGCTGCAGATATTTGTGCCTACATGCCTGGGGGAAATCACTTGTGAATTATTGGCTACTGCCAACGAGCAAAGGCGCTCTATAGATCTCCGCGTCCTGGCTGAATTGTTTAAAATAAAAGGTGTTCCAGATGAAGCCCAGTAAATATTTTAATATGGAGGCAGCGCCGCCAGCGCCGTACACCAGATGAACTGGAAGGAGTCGACCCGGTGGGGCGCGGGCGGAGAGGGGGCGTGCAGGTCACAGACGAATACTCTGCCTTTTCATTTGTGGGAGGGGTGGGGGGGTAGGGGAGGGAGTGTATACTTTTGCAAGTCACCTTTATTGCATCAGTGAATCTAAAATAAAACTGAAGACACTTTTGTGAATAGTTTGATATTCAGCTCCTATGAAGACTGATGTGTTTCCATAGTTACAGACGACGAATAAGCTCGGTGTATTCTGATCTTCATGCCATCGTGCCCTGGGCTGCTTATCGGGGAGAAAGGCAGAAAGCAAGGGGCTTGTGCAGTATGTGCTGTTATGTACAGTAGCTGTAGGGAGGACCTCAAGAATCAACTCCATTGGTGGGAGCAAGAATCAGCTCCACTGGTAGCCCCAAGAATCCACTTCACTGTTGGACCCCAAGAGTCATCTCCACCGGTGGCCCCAATTATCCACTCTACTGGTGGGCCCCAGGAATCAGCTCCACTGGTGGGCCCAAGAATCATTTCCACTGGTGGCCTCAGTACTCGACTCCACTGGTGGCCCCAAGAATCATCTCCACTGGTGGCCCCAAGAATCCTCTACACGGTTGGCCCACAAGAGTCAACTCCACGGGTGGCCCCAATTATCCACTCTACTGGTGGGCCCCAGGACTCAGCTCCACTGGTGGGCCCAAGAATCATTTCCACTGGTGGCCTCAGTACTCGACTCCACTGGTGGCCCCAAGAATCATCTCCACTGGTGGGCCCCAAGAATCATCTCCACTGGTGGCCCCATGAATCATTACCACTAGTGGCCCCAAGAATCCACTCCACTGGTGGGCCCCAAGAATCCACTCCACTGGTGGGCCCCAAGAATCCACTCCACTGGTGGGCCCCAAGAATCCACTCCACTGGTGGGCCCCAAGAATCCACTCCACTGTGGGCCCCAAGAATCATCTCCACTGGTGGCCCCAAGAATCATCTCCACTGGTGACCCCAAGAATCATCTCCACTGGTGGTCCCAAGAATCAGCTACACTGGTGGCCCCAAGAATCATCACCACTGGTGGGCCCCAAGAAATCCACTCCACGGTGGGCCACAAGAATCAACTACACTGGTGGGCCCCCAAGAATCAACTCCACTGGTTGACCCAAGAATCGGCTCCACTGGTGGACCCAAGAATCATCTACACTGGTGGGCCCAAGAATCATCTCCACTGGTGGGCCCAAGAATCATCTCCACTGGTGGCCCCAAGAATCATCTCCACTGGTGGCCCCAAGAATCATCTCCAATGGTGGGCCCCAAGAATCCACTCCACTGGTGGGCCACAAGAATCAACTACACTGGTGGGCCCCAAGAATCAACTCCACTGGTTGACCCAAGAATCGGCTCCACTGGTGGACCCAAGAATCACCTCCACTGGTGGGCCCCAAGAATCACCTCCACTGGTGGCCCCAATAATGATCTCCACTGGTGGGGCCCCAAGAATCACCTCCACTGGTGGCCCCAAGAATCAACTCCACTGGTGGACCCAAGAAACGACTCCACTGGTGGCCCCAAGAATCATCTCCACTGGTGACCCAAGATTCAGCTCCACTGGCGGCCCCAAGAATCATCTCCACTGGTGGCCCCAAGAATCATCTCCACTGGTGGCCCCAAGAATCCGCTCCACTGGTGGCCCCAAGAATCCCCTCCACTGGTGGCCCCAAGAATCCCCTCCACTGGTGGCCCCAAGAATCCCCTCCACTGGTGGCCCCAAGAATCATCTCCACTGGTGGCCCCAAGAATCATCTCCACTGGTGGCCCCAAGAATCAACTCCACTGGTGACCCCAAGAATCAACTCCACTGGTAACCCCAGGCACCCCAGTCTGACATTTGCTTTCTTCCAACATCTTCAGCTTCTTCTGTCTGAAGGTTATTGAGAAGATGCACAAAGAGAATTGTGTAACACATGACCAGGGTACAGGGATTGTCTGTAACCACTGAGACGGATAAACAAATCACTACTAATTCTTTGCTTTGATACATTATCATAAGCTCTAAGGATCTGAGGTTTGTGCCGCTGATGGCCGTTCATTCATATGATATCAAAAATAGAATCGCCTACCGCCACTGGTGCGTAGAGTCACAGCCTTGTGGCCAATGAATGTGTCGGTGCAAGACGACCTCCCGGACCTTGAGCAGTGGGTAAATCCAGAGCAAAATAATGGAGTTGTCCAGCATCCAGACTATGGAAAGGCAAAGGATAAAATCACATTATTTAATAGATATACATTAAGGGGAGGATAACCTCTGTTCCTCCTGACGCATTTCGAGCCACTTAGGGCTCTTACACTGAGATAGTCCTACCCTAATGCATATCTATTAAATAATGTAATTTTATCCTTTACCCTTCTTAAAGGGGTTGTCTCGCTACAAGGATTGCTTTTTATGTTAAAGATCTTGCAAAAACAAGTCACTTTGTAATATTTGTCCATTAACAGTGTCCTGCCTATTCTGAGATTTCCCCTATTGTATGGGCTGCATCAGCTCCTGTGGTCGTTTTAGCTACAGACCTGTTTGATCTCTCCTGATAGGCTGCCAGCGGTGGTCACTATAGATACAGACCTGGCTTCTACTGCAGCCTAGTAAGAAGTCAGTAAACACTCCCCTGAATTCAAAATGAAACCAAGAAAACAGGACTGTGGTAACATGAATCAATGTAGTGAGACAACCCCTTTAAGTCTGTATGCTGGACAACTCCATTTTATTTGCTCTGCATTTATATTATATCACTGGAAAGAAATTTTAACCCCCCCCCCCCCCCAACAAGACCATGGGCTGCCGAGCAGTTTCCACGGCTGCAGTAGCCTCGCGGAGGCTTCTAACGCTGACATGGTACTGCTCCTATAATTTCCTGCCCTAGGCAGGAAGTAAGAGGAGCACTATCTTGGTACATCCCTCTGTGTTATATAAATCAGAAGGATGTACAAGCAATTACATCTCCTAGTGATCAAGTACCCTAAGAGGACTACAAGTTCTCAGTGTAAATTTTTCAAAAATATGAAAAATAAAAAAAATCTTAAAAGTTTAAAGCACCCCCTTTTTGTTATTTTACAAATAAAAAGTGAAATATAATTATTAAAAATCTTTAAAAGTCCAATCTATTAAAACAAACCATCACTTATCCTGCATGTTGAACACTGTAGAAGAAAAAACTGTGTTCTTTTTTTTTTTTTTATTTCACGTCCCCAAAATTTGGGTTAAAAAGTGGTATAAATGGTATCCATAGAAACTGCAATAAAAATGGTGCAAGGTTCAAAAGTAGATTACATCTCCTAATGGTCAAGTACCCTAATAGGACTATAAGTTCTCAGTGTAAATTTAAAAAAAAATTAGAAAAATAAAAATATTGAAAGTTAAAAACTCCCCCTTTTTACGAACAAAAAGTTAAATATAATTGTAAAAAAAATCTGTAAAAGTCCAATCTATTAAAATACACCATCACTTAACCTGCAGCTTGAACACTGTAGAAGAAAAAAAACAGTTTCTTCTTTATTTCACGTCCCCAAAATTGGGATTAAAAAGTGGTATAAATGGTATCCATAGAAACTGCAATAAAAATGGTGCAAAGTTCAAAAGTAGAGTGTTTTTTTCAGGGTTTTTAAAAAAAAAAAAAAAAAAAAAAAATTACAAAACCATAATGAAAAGCCAAATTTGATATTACCAAAATAGTAGCGACCTGCAGAATACAGATAACACATCATTTATACCGAAGCGTGAATGCCATAGAAACAAAACCCCCGCAAACATGGTGCAATTATGGGTTTTTTTTTTTAAATTCTTTTCAGTTTGCTGGCATATGCTATAGGACGGTCAATGGCACCATTAAAAAGTACATCATTTGCAGCAAAAATAACCCAAGCCATCGCATGTATGTTAAGATAGAAATATAAAAAAAGTTCTGGCTCCTGAAAGGTGTAATGGAAAAAATGAACGCAAAAAAAAAAAAAAAAAAAAGGCTCGGTCGTTAAAGGGTTAAGAGAAGATGTCACTTTCTTTTCCATGTTGTTTTATAGCTTTATTTGCCATTTGTTTTGCTTTTATTGACCATTTTAATGAAAGTTATATTTTAAAGCTGATAATAATTTGCTTTGAGACAGAGGGGTTTGAGGTTTTGGAAGAACCTTTCACTTTTTTGCTTATTCGGCCGCTCCTATGTCCTCACCCTCAACATTGACCAGAATTAAATGACCTTGCTTCTGATGTGACCAGTATAGAGCCGTCTCATTATCTAAGGCAGGAGTAATTTAGAGGCTGTTATGGGGCCACTTTGGGAGCCCTCATCGGTCCTATCCCCTTTTGCCACTGGATGGTGACAGCCTGTGCAGGAATCTCCTCTCCAGAAGGATAAAAAAAAAAAAAAAATGTCCTTAAAGGAAATGTGTCATTAGATCGGGTCTATTATTTAACGCATGATTTTAAGAATGTTTTAGTTGTGTTTTTTTATTATTCAGATCAATACCAAAAAATGATGATAGATTCCTTTAAAGGGGTTGTCCACTAAAAAAACAAAAATCATGAAATTGGGGCTAAGGTGGGCAAAAGAAGAAAAATAAATCTGTATACCTGCTCCAGAGCTGCCTGAGATCCACTTCTCTTCACTTCCCGGTTCTTCTCCTAACACAGAGGAGCGGCTCTATTCACTTACAGTGGGACATAAAGGTATTTAGCATGCCGGGAGAAGAACTCGGAAGTGAAGGGAGGTGGATCACGGGAGTTTTGGTGGGGGACGGGGAGGTAAGTAAAAGTTTTTTTTCTTCTTTTGCCAAACTTGGCCCCAAAGTCGTAACTTCTTTTAGTGGACGACCCACTTAAAGGTGGATGAGGGCGAAACGAACACTATCTCTTCTCTCCCGGGTGACAAAACTTTGGCTCTTATTGATTTCTGCTCTGAGGCCCCTTCTTTTCAATGTACAGTAGATTGCTGCCGGGGTCTCTAAATAATGTAGCCCCCTTCTCATTGCTATGACGTCTGAGTATGTTTCCTGCAAGAAGTCGGTGCTCACATCAAGACCTCTTCATAGTCCTATGTGATTGATCCTTGACCAGGATGGGTTGGGGATAAAGGGGGTTATATTTCGGGGGCAATAGACCGTTCAGTTCTGTGACCCAAATTGCGCTCTCATTGAATTTGGCTTTTCCTGCAGAGAGGGGGGTTTTGTGTTCGGAGAGCACTGGCGCCCCCCCTCCCCCGCACCTAAGAGAGTTCCCCTTCCCTTTTGTTTTCTTAGCTTTTTGAGTGGAGAGCAGCGGGTTTTCGGGATAACAGATACCACTACAGATTTAATGGAAAATCAAGAACAGAAGCGTTTCCCTATCGACTGGCGGACGGCCAATGGCACAAGATCGCTCTGACCATCAGCGGCTCTCATGTCCTCATCCATGTGGACTGCAACAAGTGAGTGGAGATTTTTGCTATATGAATGGATTAGTGGGGTCCTGAAGTATTAAAGTTTGTTTAAAGGGGAACTCCAAAACCAGGGTAATTCGAAATATATGCACCTAGCAATTCAAATATATCATTTTTTCAAAGTGAGAGAGTAATAATTACTACAATGACTGCACCACAGAATGGAGTGCGTTGGAGGGTAAAACGGAGAACCCGGGTTTATACGATAAGTAATGTATTTACAGTGACTGCACCAGCAGAATAGGACGCAGCTCTGGGGATAATAAAAATGTAAATCAGGACAGTCGGGTAAGTAATTATGGAAAAGTACTGCACCAGCAAAAAGTGAGGCAGTTGGGGGTAATAAGGATAAAAACCCGGATCAGTCAGATAAGTAATTTGTACAGTGACCACAGCAGAAAAAGGCGTTGGGGGAATAATACAGGATGTAACCGGATAAATGCAGGATAAGTAAAGTATTACAGGATGCACCCCAGAAAAGGAGCCCTGGAAATAATACAGGATAAACTAGATCTTACAGGGTAATAATGTATGTACAGTGACTGCACCCGAAAATGAGTGCGCTTAGAAATAAGGATGAACCAAAAGTACAGGGTAAGTAATGTATGACAGGACTGCACCAGCCGAATAGTGAAAGGAGGGAAAACAGGATGTAACCAATCGTACAGGGTAAGAATTTAGTACAGTGACGCACCAGCAGAAAAGGATGACTTTGGGGGAAAAATAAGGAAGTAACTCAGGACATACGATAATTTTGTATGTCAGTGACTGCACCACAAATAGTGAGCAGCTTGGGTAAAAACGGATTAACCCGGATCATAAAATATAATGTAGTAAGTACCAACCACAGAATAGTGAGGGAGTTTGGGGGGGGGAAAAAAGGGTTAACTCAGGTCAGTACAGGGTAATAATATGAACATGACGCACCAGCAGAATGTGAGGATCTGGGGATAATACGGATGTAACCGGAAGTCAGGATTAATGTATGCAGGGTTGCCCAGCAGAAAGTGGTGCAGTCTGAGTTTAAACAGATTAACTCAGGGTCAAAGGGTAAGTAATGTTGTAAAAGTGCGCACCAGCAGAATAATGAGGAGCTTGGAGTTAATACAGGATTAAATCAGATAGTAAGGATGAATAAGAAAGACAATGACTGCACCAGCAAATAGGGAGGATTTAAATAAATACGGGTGTATCAGGATCAGTACAGGGAAAAATAATGTATGTACAAGTGAATCACTTATAAAACAATTTTTGGGGTTAGTTGTAAAAAGGGGTAAGAAATTTAAATTTAGTTTGAAATAAACAGGTAAAAGGGAATGTATATTTGACAGTACTGCGATTTTTGGTGCGCATCGGGAAAAAGGGTTAATAATTTTAGATTGGGAACTGCCCGGGGGGGGAAAAAGGGGCGGAAAAAGGGGGTAAGATTCATGGTTAAATGAGAAGCTGTCACTCTGAGGGGTTCCCATTAGTGTGTGTAAGCGCCCAAAAAAAGGGCCTCATAGCGGTATTTGGTAGGACAGGTGGGAGGACAGTACTCACAGAAAGAATAAGAACAGTAAACCAAGGGCAACAAGAGAAGGAGACATAGAGACAGAGAGAGACAAGTGAGAGTGCAACAACAGTGTTAAAGGTTGGGAAGTTTGGGAGACTTCTGAAGAGGGCAAGGGAACCTTAGAGACAGGGCCGGGATGATGAGTACGGCGCCACTTCATCCCAGGCAGAAAAGGGGGCACTAGGGAGGGGTGCTATATTCATTATTTGCCTAGGGCACCAGAATACCTTGTCCCAGACCTGCTTGGAGAGGACTGAGAGACCAAGTCCTGAGTCACCAATTGTCTGCACTCTTGCACGGCTGAACTGGGACAGGGGTCGGCATCAGTTGCTGGACTGGATAGGGATCAAGAGAGTCACTTATGAAGGTGTCTGCAATGCATAGTGGTGTGATTTGCCTTGCTTTGGTTTAAATTGTAACATCCACAGGTGAGTAAAAGCCTGAAGATTCCCGAAAAATTGCTGTACGCTGTTATTCCTCTATCTCTGAAGCACGACACAGACCACCACTACCACTCCCATCATCCGGGTCACTCCACCCATTGTCCATATCTTTACATAGTTACCTGCATCTTTACATAGTAACAATCCCATATTGAGCCCTTTATAAAGACTAATTCTATGAGCGACCTGTAATAAGGTCTCGGAGGTGGACAGTTCCTTTAAGCGGACGCAGTGGTCTCTTGTAAGGTGCAGCAGGGTTTGGTGCGGTTCTCTCTTAGATGAGGCGTAGGCCGGGTTAATGTAAGACGCGGAGGCTTCCTGTTACGCCGCAATGTTTCTTCTAATCTCCTTCTCTTTCTTGCATTGTGTGTGAAGTACAGGGTGAAGCCGTGCGCTTTTCTCCTGCCTGGAAGTCTCCAGTGGAATATAAAGCCGCCTGTTTTATTTGCACGACTGCCTGAATTTCTCCTTCTCCCTCTTGTTCTCCCTAAGTGCTTAAGTAGTTCTCTCTGTTTTCTCAAAGTTTTTAAATATCGACTTTTTTTTTTCTTCTTTTTTTTACATCTGAAGAAATAGAAATCTGCATTATTTTGCTGCGTTCCCTGCGACAACTCCCCGGGCTCATTTAGTCATTGCATAAGATCTCCGCAACAATAATCTGTTCCTCAGCTCTAAATAATAGACAGCAGCCCTCGATTCTCCAAATGTCGAGTGAATTGGAGGCAACAGATGCAGCTCCTGATCCGCTCCGCGCACGTCGCCAATCACCCACATCATTAAAGAGGAAATTTTATTTCCTGCTTCTGTTAATTATGTGGATTGAACTATTAGGAGCTCAGATCTCACTGGTGAGTGATGCAACATTGCAGCTCCGGGCTAGACTGGGGCGACGGGTAGGCCACCCAGGTCCCCATCTTACTGCCCCATTTCCCCCTGCCAGAGGCCTGAGGCCAGTGTAGTAGGAGAGCTGTAACTGTACACTGTTGTGCTATAAATTAGTATTGCAGAATAGTGTACAAGGGTTAGCGCCCCCTAGTGGTCACTGCAGCCGAGAGTCTAATAAAAAACCCAGGTCCCCATCTTACTGCCCCATTTCCCCCTGCAATAGGAGAGCTGTACCTGTACACTGTTGTGCTATGCATCAGTATTGCAGAATGGTGTAAATGGGTTAGCCTCCCTCTACCTGTCTCTAAGGGGCACAGGGATGTATAGCACCGCCTTCATCTCCAGAACATATCCTCTGCAATGCAATTGCAGGTCACAGTAGTCAATGAAGCCCCCTGGCCGCCATCTTACTGCCTCTGTTACCCCCTGCCAGAGGACTGATGCCAGTGTAATTTAAGAACTGTAACGGCACACTGTTTTTCTATACATTGCAAAATAATGCACAAGTGATCACAACCCCTAGCGGTCACTTCAGCCAAGAGCCTAATGAAAAACCCCAGTCCCCCATCTTACTGCCTCTATTAACCCCTGCCTGAGGCCATGTAATAGGAAAGCTGTAATGGTACACTTTTCTACTATACATCATTATTGCAGAATAGTGTACCAGAGTTAGCGCCCCCTAGTGGTCACTGCAGCCAAGAGTCTAATAACCCCCCCCCCCCAAGGCCAGCATCTTACTGCCCCTATTACTCCCTGCCAGAGATCTGAGGCCAGTGCAATAGGAGAGCTGTACCTGTACACTGTTGTGCTATACATCAGTATTGCAGAATAGTGTACAAGGGTGAGGGCCCCCCCAGTGGTCACTGCAGCCAAGTGTGATAAAATTCCTCAGGCCACCATCTTACTGCCCCTTTTACCCCCTGCCAGAGGCCTGAGGCCGGTATAATAGAAGAGTTGTAGCTGTACACTGTTGTGCTATATATTAGTATTTCAGAATAGTGTACAAGGCTTAGCGCCCGTTAGTGGTCAATGCAGCCAAGAGGCTAATAAAAAAAAAACAGGTCCTCATTTTACTGCCCCATTTCACCCTGCCAGAGGCCTGAGGCTGATGTAATAGAAGAGCTGTAACTGTACACTGTTCTGCTATACATTCTGGTGTGAAATTGTCCAGTCAGTGCTGACAGTCAGTGTGTGCAGAGATACTCCCCCTGAAAGATGGAATGGTTACACCCAAGAACTTCCAGGAGGGATAACAGAGGAACAGCACAACAGAGTTATAAGAGAAATGTATTACTTAATCAGTCAACTGGGTGTTACCATTCCAGTTTTCCCTGGGGTGTATCCCTGTGCACACTGCTGCTACCAGCTATGATGAGACACTATCAGACTATGCAGGGACACCCTCCTAATCGGTAACGCCCACCTGACTCATTCAGTAATTAATTTCTCATCTTCTCTTATAACAGAGAAGAACTGGTTCAAATAAATATCCGGGGGGGCGGCCGGGACCAATTAAGAGCAGAAATTCCGTTGTTGAATTAATAAAGGAGAATCTTTATTTGGAAGTTCATCTTCTCCTATATCTCTGTGTTGTGCTGTTCCTTTGTTTTTCCTTATAGAAATATATTACTGAATTTGTCAGACGGGTGTTGCCATTCCAGAGGGGTGTGTCCCAATGACTGTTAGCACTGACTGGACAATATCAAACTTTGCAGGGACACACCCACAATTGGTAACACCCAGCTGACAGGTTCAGTAATACATTTCTCATCTTATTAAGTCTGTGTTGTTGCTCTGTTATTTCTCATAGAAATGTATTGCTGAATCTGTCATATACAATAGATAAAAAAATAAGTACACCCCTCACATTTCTGTAAATATTGTATTATATCTTTTCCTGGGACAACACTGAGGATCTGACCCTGATACAATGTAAAGTAGTCAGTGCCCGGCTTGTATCACAGGGGGATGGGGTGTCCCCAAAATAACTCAACACAGACATCAATGTGTAAACCACTGGCAACAAAAGTGAGTGCACCCCTAAGTGACAGCAAAAGTGAGGACACCCCTAAGTGATAACAAAAATGAGGACACCACTAAGTGATAACAAAAATGAGGACACCACTAAGTGACAAGAAAGTGAGGACACCGCTAAGTGACAACAAAAGTGAGGACACCCCCAAGTGACAACAAAAGAGAGTACACCCCTAAGTGACACGAACTGTAAGTCATTCTAGGCATCAGCAAGATAACGACCTGTAACTGGCTGACTACTTTTGCCTTCTTTTGCTTGGCCTGATATATAACGGCGGACCCCTGACTTCCCCTTATGATCTTCTTGAGATTCCTTTATATTTGACGCTAACCCTACCCATTACCCGTGCCATACGTCATTGCCTTTATGGACAGAGGTTCCCGTCCTCTCAGTGGTTATGCGCTTTATATAGTAATAACCATGGGCAGTGTAACGCGGAGCCGGGTATTCCATCCTCGCTACATTTTGTGTGAAGGGGAAGTTTTTTTGGGGGCATATACTCAGGATCAGACTGTCCCACAGAGGAGTAGGGGAAACCTCTGGTGGACCGATGGCATGATGAATCTCTGGGCATGGTGGCGTGGAGTGGCTTTTCAGGGAGAAAGGCAGAAAGCAAGAGTCATGTACAAGAGCTGTAGAGTCCAAGAATCAACTCCACTTTTAGGCTCCCAGAACCAATTCCACTGGTGGGAACCAAGAATCAACTCCACTGGTGGCACCAAGAATCATTCCCCTGGGGCAAAACCCTGAATCAGCTCCACAGGATGGGGAACCCACCACATGAATCATCTCCATGGTGGTTTGGGTGCTCAGAGAAGCAGAGCTCCACTGTAGGTCCCAAGAATCAACTCCACTGGTGGCTCCCAGAATCAGCTCCACTGGTGGAACCAAGAATCACTCCACTGGTGGGCCCCAAGAATCACTCCAAATGGTGGCCCCCAAACCAGCCCAACTGGTGAGTCCCCAAGGATCATCTCCTCTGGTGGGCTCCAAGAATAACTCCACTGGTGGGCTCCAAGAATCAGCTCCACTGGTGGGTCCCAAGAATCAGTTCCACTGGTGGGCCCCAAGAATCAGCTCCACTGGTGCCCCAAGAATCAACTCCACTGGTGACCCCAAGAAGCAACTCCACTGGTGGCCCCAAGACTCAACTCCACTGGTGGGCCCAAGAATAATTTCCACTGGTGCCACCAAAATCAGCTCCACTGGTGGGTCCCCAAGAACCATTCACTGCTGGGCCCCCAAAAATCCCTACTCCACTGGTGGGCCCTAAGAACCAACTGTACAAATGGTCCCCAAGAATCGGCTCCATTGGTGGGCCCCAGGAACCCCAGTCTGGCATTGCACACACCCCTCATCTTTTAACATCCTCGGAGCGTGTACACTGCTACGCCATATCTGTACATTTCCGTCAGTGGCCGGTCCGGACCTCCGCGGTCAGGCAGTAACCACACACCCAGATTTATTCTGTGTAATTTTCTAGTTCAGTGAAGTCGGCTAATGCAGTAATTAGTGTTTTATACGGAGACCCGAGCGGCCGGTGACAGAGCAAAGCGAGAATTGGGGGTTTTCCTGATTCACATTACAAGAGTGAAGCCTCATTCTCCGAGAGAAAAGGATTCTGTCTGATTCCACATTTGTAAAGTAATGGGCACAGCCTTGGTATCCTCGCCCCAAAAAAATTTTGTTCCCCTATAGGACAGCCTACC
>JAODAL010041182.1:0-36145 GCA_025379985.1 Phyllomedusa bahiana
CGGGGGATTTAAAAGGAAACTTCCTGCTCGCTCTGGGTCAGTTTGTTGATGTTCCAGCCTTGATCCTGACCTCTGTTTGCTGTCCTGGTTCCTGTCACCTGCATTACTGATGTCCTGGTTCCAGAGTTACCTGCATTTCCCGTACTGCTGATACCTGCCACTAGGCCAGTCTGCTACCTGTGTGAGACTCTGCTACAGTTACTTTGGTAACGGGCCTGGACCCGTCCCCCCTCCCTGTAGGGCTTTTTTTTTTTCATGTGGGAAATTCGCTGTCACCGCGAGTAGCCAAGTCAGGGGTTTCCCGTAGCTCAGTCTTGCAGTGGGCTCCGGAGAAGACCGGGGTCCCCTTATACCCCGCTGTCTGGCATGGTCTGCACCTACACCATCACTCGCGATGACCCAGAGGATCTACATATACCCGGCTTCCACCGTAACAGTAACACCCAATTGTTTGTAGATTCATTAATTTAAAGGAGTTATAATAGAGAAATGGTACCTCTACAATTGGTATTTCATTGGCAATAAAATAATACACTAAAACTGGCATATCTACTAATATATGAGATACAAAAACATACATATTCACACTGTAATTTCTATTTTATTAGTTCTGATTTGGAATGTTCCTGCTTATAAAATATTTATATATATATTTTATTATTTTTTTTTTTGCCCCTAAAAAGAGTGTTTGCAGAACACCCAAAAACGGGCAGGGGGGGAAAATTTTAAAAAACTGGGGTATTTTGAGGAGGGTGAACGAGTCTGCGATTTTGTGTTTTCCTTAAAGTTTTGTTTTTTTTTAAGGGGGAGACTTAAAGATTGAGATTTTAGTTTGGGAGAGTTAAGGGGGGACGGGAATTGTATTGCTTTTTTATTAAAATTTGGGTATTCATATATCTTTTTGGTAACTCCCCATGAGTTCCATGTTTGAAAATTTGCTGCCCAGGGGCCAAACCTGTGAAATGAATGCCATTTGAGAAACAGTTCGGGGGGGCATACTCTGTGAAAAGATGTGTGAAAACTGCACATTTAAAAACCGGACCCCGGACCCTAAATGGCAAGGGGCCCGGCACTGAGACCCAAATTGCCAACTTGGAAGGGGAGCCGGCTGCCCAATGAGCAATCACTCGCAGGTGTAGATGCTGGGGAGGGTGGTAGCATGGAGGGCGGGAAAACATGGGCAGTTTGCTGGGTAACAGTTGGGAAAAAGGGGGTAGAGGAAGAGTGTCAGGGAGGCTAGCCCTATTGGAAATTCCCCAAAAAATTTGCAATTGGCGGATGAGGGGGATACCCGCTCAGAAAGAAACTGCTGCGAAAGGGGGCCCACTACCCCGTTGTCAGAAAGTTGGGGAATAGTACAGGTTGGGGCTAGAAGGTGGAGTATTTGGGGGGACTCCATTATTGGGGGAGAGACAGGGAAATCTGCCACAAAGCCCGGGGATCATCGAAGGTATGTTGTTTCCCGGGGGGCCGGGTTGGGCATATCCGGATGGGTTTGGGACAGATTGCTGGGTGGGGTGGTGAGAACCCGCTGTCATGGTGCACATTGGCACCAATGACAAAGTTAGAGGTAGGGGGGAGTTTTCCTTAAAAATGATTTCGGGGAAACTTGGGCCCAAAAAGCTCGGGCAGGCCCTCCAGGGAAATTTTTTTAAAGAAATATTCCCTTTTCCCACGGGCCCCCAACCAGGAGGCAGCGGGAGATTGAGAGGTGAAAAAGGGGGCCCTCAAAAATTGGTGTAGGAAAGAGGATTTGGGTTTCGGGAAAAAAAAGGGGGGGACTTCTGTCTTGGCTCAGACTTTATGTTTGGAGGGGGCTGCATCTAAAGGGGGAGGGTGCAGCGTTTTGGGGGCAAAATGGCCGGGAAAAGTTGGAGGAATATTTAAACTGGGGAAGGGGGGGAGGGTTTAACTACCCCCCATAAAAAAATTCAAAAAAGGGATAGGGGAAGATAGAGAGCTGGGAATTGGGAAAAAACGGGGGGTGGGGGTGGAGGGAGGGGGGTTTTGGGGGGAAATATTTAAAAAAGTTTAGGGGAAAGGAATAAAAACGGGAAAAAATCTCAAATTGCATGCTGCCCAAATTGCCGGAGTCGGGACCAAAAAAAATAAATAAAATTTGAATTACTAATAGCTGAAAAAAAATTTTGGGACTTTAGTGGGGATAACTGAGACATGGTTGCGAGAGCTATGACTGGGCGGTTAACTTGCAGGGTTTTCAGTTAAATTTTGAAGGGGCCGTAAACACCGGGGAAGGGGGGGGGTGGGCTGTCTCTATGTAAAATCCTGTCTGAAACCCAAAACTGCGGGAAGATATAGGTAGAGGTAAAAACGGTGGAAAACTTTATGGGGAAATATACATGGGGGGAACAATTTAAAATATAATACTAAAAGGGGTTGCTATGGGGCCCCCCAAATATAACCCGGGAAACCCCTTTAAAAAAGTACTCCTCAAACAAAAAGATTTAGGCGGCTAAAACACAATGAGGTTTTTTTTATGGCGACTTTAAATATCCAGACATCCCAATTTGGGGAAACTGAAAAATTTTAGCTTCACAAAAAGGGAAAAGGGTTTTTTTCAATAAATAATGATAATTACCTTTGCCAAATTTGGGGCAAGAAAAGGGCTAAGGCCCCTTTTTGGGCTTTTTAAAAAGCTAAAAGCTGACGGTAACAAAGGTTCCCGGGGTTTAGGGGCACCTAGGGGGAAAAGTGCGATAAAATAATAAAAATTTTGTTTATCCCTTTAATAGAATTTTTTTCAAGGAGCCCCAAAAAAAACTTTAATTTTAGGGAAAGGGTAATTTTATTCTGCTTAGGGGGGCCCCCAAAACCCTATTGACTGGGCAATTTTTGTTTAAATTTTGGGCCCGAACAAAAAAAAAAAGGGATATTTTTTTTAAACATCCTAGGGGTACCATGTGAGAGGTACCCCTACTTTATGGTATAAAAAAATTAGAAAAAAGGAAAAAACCCCAATTTGGGTCAAAAAGGGATGTAAAAAAAGGCAATAAAAAAAAAAAAGAAAGGTTTCAGCTTCTAAAAAGGAGGGTAGTGAAAAGGCGCTAAGAAGCTATAGAGAAAAAAAAACTAAAGTGTGTAAAATAAAGATAAAAGGAAACAAAGCTGGAGACGGGAAAAACCCTATGGGCCCTAGAAAGTAAAATAAAACCCCCAAAAATTTTTTTAATATATTTAAAAAGTAAAAAAAATTTAAAAAAAGAAAATGTTGGCCCCTTTAAAAAAACTGAGGGGGAGGGGCCCTAGGGGCGATGAGGAAAAAAAAACAAAATAAAAAAACAATTTTTTCTCCACTGTATTTTCCAGGAGGATGGCTTTCCCGTTGAAAAAAGAGGGGGTGAGGGTTTAAAATCCAACTTAAAAATTTTTTTGTCTAACCCCCGGAAGAATTTCAGCTTGCCTCAGGAAGATTAGAATAAAACCCAAAACCCCGGTTCCGATGGCATACACCCGTGTCCTAAAGGGGGTTAAAATGAGGGCATAGATAGGCCCCTATTCTTAATAAATTTTTGGACTGTCTAAGAACGGGGTATGTCCAAAGGGTTGGGCATAGCAAATGTTTGGGGCCAATAATTTAAAAGGGGGGGAAAAAATGATCCCGGAAAAAAATATAGGCCCGGAAGCTTAACCTCTGTTGTGGGTAAAAAGTTTGAAGGTTTTTTTCAGAGATGCTTTCGGGAGTATTTACTGAAAATAAATGTATAACCCGTTTTCCGCTGGGTTTTTGAAAGGGTCGGTCCTGTAGACTAATCTCAACAGCTTTATGAGGAAGTCAGTGCTAGACTGGAAAGGGGGGGGCACTGGATGTTTATATTCTAGATTATTCTAAAAGCATTTGGGTTTCTGTTCCACATAAAAAAGGGTTTGGTTTAAATAAAATGAGAAGTTGGACTGGGGGGGAAAAAGTGTGAAATGGGGAAGCAACTGACTCAATGATAGAAAAACAAAGGGTAGTAATTAAAACGGTACATACTTGGACGGTTGCGTTATAGTGGGTTCCCCAAAGGGGTAGTATTGGGCCTATCCTCTTTAACTTTTCATTAAGATCTTACACGGGATTAACGTAAAATATCAATCTTTGCGCGTTCTGTCTGTAAGTAATAAACAAAATAGGGAAAAATTGTTTTATTAAAAAAAGGATCTGGTAAGTTGGAGGCCGAGCGGGGAAATGGCGATGGGTTTAACATGAAAAATGCAAGGTTTGCACTGGGGAAGAGAAATCCAATTACATAAATTATTGTTTAAAGGGAAAAAAAGTTGGGTAAAGTGAATGGAAAAGGATTTGGGGGAATTGGTGGACAAAAAAATTTAAATTTTGTAGCACCCAGTGTCAGAAGCAGTGAGGCAATAGGATCTGGGGTGCTTTAAAAGGGGGCATAGAGGCCATTTTTGAGGCTTATTCTCCCTTATACAAGTCATGGTTAGACCACCATGGAATATTGTGTACAGTTTTGGGCCCCAGTGCACGGGAAAGACATTGTAGGCTTGAAACGGGGACAAAGGGGGGCGACAAAAAATAATAAAAGGATGGGGGGACTACAGTACCCAAAAAAGTTCGAGATTGGGGGTTGTTTATTTTTGGGAAAAGACGGTTTTTGGGGGACAAATAAAATGTTTAAAAAATCAAAGGTCAATATAGAGATCTTCCCAAGATTTATTTATACCGGGGCTGTTCTAGAAAAAGGGGGCCCCTCTGTCTGGGAACGAAAGTTTTACATAAATAAAAAGGGATTCTTTACTTAAGAGCAGTGAGACTAGGGAAATTCTCTGCAGAGGGACTTTCATGGGGGTAAATTCAATAACGGGTTAAAAAAGGGGTTTGGGGGAATTTCTGGGCATAATAATATAAAAAGTTATAGTGTCAAAGGTCGGGAGAGGGGTCATTGATCCGGTTTTTTTCTGTTTGCCAGTTTGGAGTGGGGAAGGAAATTTTTCCCTAAATGGGACAATTGCTCCTGCCCTTTTTTGGGGTTTTTTTTCCCTTCCTCTGGATAAAACCCTTTTAGCACAACGGGCTGAACTGGAGGGACGTTTGTCTTTTTTCGGCCTTAAAAAACTATAAAACTATAAAAACTTGAAATATAATGTTCTTAATTTATTTAAACTAAACATCTTTTTATTTTGTTAAGGTTTTTATGACATTTGCTTTTATGTTTTTAACCAGGATCTATTTCCCCAGAAATCCTTTCAGTTCCTTAAAAGCCCCTTTAGAGATACAAAGGACCTCGCCCACATGATCCCTTTTTAAAATTCTTTGAAGGATTGTTTAAAAATCAGAGAATGAATACTTAAAAATCAGTTTTATTCAAAACAGTTTTAAAGAATTTTTAGTAATCGTTCACATTTTCCATGTGAGGTCCACGTTTATCAGTGTGGTGTGTGGTGAAGATCTTGTGCAATATGGATTTAAAGCTTGGTTAGTGTTAGTGTTATGGAACATGTTAAGAAGATGGGTGCTTTATAAGCTAAAGCTAATAATATAGAAGAAAATTGGGTAGGTCACTTCCATGTATATCCTTTGGCCCTGTTAGTACCTCCCTTTGTGTACTTCTGTGGTCTGACATTAAAATTAAAGGCCAAGCGAAGGATCCAATTTAAAAAGAGATGGATTTTGGTTTGGGGGGTCTCGTAGGGAAATTTAATAACCAGGTTTGGGGTATTTACCTACTTAAGGGCTGCTGCCAGGTGAAGGTCTGAGCTGGACAGCAACTCCTAGGCCATAGTATGGATTACCTGGGAGGGCAACATTTGGCTTATGGTCCTGTTCACATTACGTTATAGCCTTCTACGTCCATCCCCTTTTCCTTTTCCTATGTTTTTTTCCAGGTTCCCCTTCTTTTTTTTTTGGGCTGTACTCGGACAGCAGGTTTAAAAGCTGGGTCCCCATCTGGATTTAGGGTACATCTGCCAGAGGCCCGTGTAAAACCCGACCCGGAGTATGAACATTTAAGAAAAACTGGTCCTACCAAACCAGAAGCTTTTACTTTATGGTCTAGGTTCATTACTTTTTTTTTAGCAAGAGAATACAATTTTAAAAAGATACTTTTTTTAAAACTGGAGGCAAATAGTTTGCAGTCAACGTGGCCATCTTTTCTACGCAACTTAGTTTCCTCTTTCTTTTGGGTCTTTTATTTTAGTAAGGAAAAGCGCTCAATACTTTTGGTATTGCTCACTGTTGTTTTCCTGTTCTTAAAGATATACAAAATTTTTTGTTTTTACCAATCCTAAAGTTTTGGCTCCCTAAAAGCTCTAATAGTATTAGTCTGTTTCCCTTTGGGCCCTTTTGAGGGGCCCCCTTTTCACTTCCTGCTCGGGCTTTTTCTTTTGACCCCCAAACAATTTCAATTTGGGAAACCCCCCTGACCTTATATCTCCTTTAAATTTTTCCCCTTTAAAATTTGGGAACGACCCTGCTTCACCACAAAAATGCTTAAAGGGGTTGTCTCCACAAGAATAGCTTTCAAAATTTGGGAAAAAAAAATAAAAACATTTTCCAAAATAAAAGAAAATTTTTCCTCGTTTTCCCCAAAGGGAAAACAAAAATGAATTTATTCCCCTGGGTTAATTTTTTTTCCCTCAGAAAATGAAACCCTTTTAAAAAAATTTTCCCCGGGGGGTTTTTTTTTTTAAAGAGATAACCCGAGAGTGGGGTCATCACAAAAGGTCAGCATGTCAGTCAGTGTCCTTGCTGGGCCCAAAAGATAAAAAGCTTGATTTTTTCCCCAAAGGGAAAACTCTGTAATTAGGGGTTTTTTTTTGGGGGTCAGATAAGGAAGTCCTTTGAGTTTTTGAGAACTAATCTAATTTAAATTTGCTCTGAAAGACAACGTAAACGTACAACTTTGGGGTTTCAAAATTATTTTGAACCGGGAAGGGCAGAGAATTTTTTTCATGCATTTTTTGAAAACCCCTTGGGGGACAACTCCTTTTGGGGACGTTCAAAAACTGAATTCGGTGTTGAAAATGTCAGTGTCGAATCAGCATCGTATCCTTGTCAGAAATTTCGCGCATGTAAGCACAGAATTCAGATAAGGATATGACAAAGAATTTAAGAGGAAGATTTTCTGCCTCCTAAACCTATAAAAAGGGGGGGGGGAAAGGGGGGGAACCAACCCCCCCCCCCCCCCCCCCCCCCCCCCCCTCAAAGTTTTGATATCTGATTTTTCCATAGGGTATAATTTAACGGCGGGGAAAACAGTCAATTGGGTTCTTATTCACATCCAAATCTTTTTTTTAAAATACAATCAACTGTCCAGTTACTTTGGAGCTTGTAAAAAAGGAGACACTATTAAAAAAAATATACTATAATGCTAAAAAAGTAATTTTTTTCAGACGCTTGGGGAAATTAATTTCAAAACTATACTTTTTCAAAATTTTTTTTGTAGGGGTACAAACTAAAAATTTTAAAGATAACTCCAAAATGATCATTACCAAATTTTAAATATAAAGAGTTTTTTGTTTTTAAACACTTAATCACAAAAAAAATGAAAAAAAAAACTGCCTAAATGTTTTAAATGATTCCACTTTTTTATAAAAGCACAAAAAAAGAAAAAAAATGATTGCACATGCCAAAAAAAACCAAATCAAAATCAAAATCAAAAGAAGTATGTAATAAAAACCTAAAAGTGATTTTCCGGATAAAGGGGGGTAACAAGAAAAAAGGCAATTAAAAAATTTCATAAAATGAACTTTTATTACAGCCAAAAATTTGCATTGGGCAAAGAAAAAAAACAGACCAAAGTGCGTTCCTAATCTTTTTCTTTCCCTTTTGTTCGGTTGGTACCCGTTTTGGGGAGTCAGGGGGGCACGAGAAACACAAGGGATAACCCTTGACACTGGGCCCAAACCCTTCCCCCCCTCTTGGGGTACCCGACCCTTACTATCGGGGCCCAAACCAAAAACGAGCATACTGGAAAGGAGACACAAGACCAACAAACAAAATATAACCAACGGGAGAGTCGACAGGCAAGGGCGGGAAAGAAAACCCGGAAAGGGAGTAAAGAAACATGACAGAAAAGAAACAAGAGCCAAACCAAGGTAAAAAAAACCAGGATAATCCAAGGGAAAAAAAGGGAAACTTAGGCGGGGGGGAAACCCTTTAAACGGGGGAAGAAAAAGGGGGAAGCTGATCCTTATATAGGGAAAAGGAGAATGAAAAGAGGTAAAAGGTGAATAAGAATGTTCTTCCAAAAAAGGAACAGGGTTTCCCCAATTTCTGGAAAAATTCCCGGCCCGGGGGTTTGGCCAAAATAATTTAACATAAGATGAAGACAGAGTTCACATGGGAAAGGTAACATTTGGGCCGAAGCCGCCTTTCGGTCCACCCGTGGTCACTCAGGTCAACCAAGGGGTTTTCCGGGGGCAATATGACATCACCCTTTTTGAAATTTTTTTGGGGTTTTTGGGCTAAAACTCCCATTTGATTTTTTTGGAAATTTCTATTTAAAAAGTATATTTTGGGGTTTGGGGGTCGTATTTCTTTTTGCCTTTTATATAAAAAGGTTTCCATTTAATTACATGTGGTAAACTATTGATCACGCAATCATGATGATTTACTGTCAAATGTTTAAAACCTTTTCTTTTTATGTATTTTATGTAATTGAATCACTTAGTGATTAAATAAAGTCTTTATATATTATATTGTAACTAGGGATGAGCGATTATAATCGACAAAGTTGAAATCGGCACGATTTTTAGGTTGATCAGAAATTTCCGATCACGCGATATTTTAGGTGACAATCTGCAGATAATCTATTACTATCGCGCCATTTTCGGCGCTTCCTGTCATTTTGGCGGCCAGCAAATCAGCTTAGAGCATAGAGCAGAGTGAGCTGGGTGTGCGACCTCATGACTGTGATGTGTATGGTTGTCATTGGCTGGAAAAATCACATGACCTTGTTTTGTATAGAACACCGTTCCTGTTCAGTATCAGTGTTTCAGTGTCTATCACTAGAGCAAGACATGTGCTAGGTCTCTCTCAATACAGCTCATCTCAGAGACACAGTTTTTCTCTTTATTCATACAGACATCTATGCTTTTAGCTGTGAACATTAGAATATAGGTAGATTAGAGAATTTCAGTTCTTAGTTAGTTAGACAGAGACTCTTAAAGAAGCATCTAGCTGCTGTACAGCCGTAGGGGTAGGGGGGGGGGTGATGTGCGGTAAACGACACACACTCAGACAGACATGTTGGCTTTGGAAAGGAGGGTGTATATTGTGCAGCCCAGACTCTGCTTTGAACCTGCATTGAAATGGCATTTTTTTTACCACTTTTTGGCCAGCACATCTCGCACCTGAGGTGAAATTGTACCTTTTATTTTGTGCATCCCAGTTTTTTCCAAAGAGCCACCTTTACTTACATTAGGATACAGAAATTTTCTAGTAACTGCTGGTGTATTTCATTGGTGCAAAAAACACCTTTTCTATATCCGTATATACTTTTAAATAGTTGTTTTTTCACTTTGGTGCAGCCCAGTTTTGTTTCAAGAGCCTCCTTGTACTTACATTAGGATACAGAAATTTTCTAGTAACTGTTGGTGTGTTTCATTGGTGCAAAAACCACCTTTTCTTATCTGCATAACTTTTAAATAGCTGTTTTTCACTTTGGTGCAGCCCAGTTTTGTTCAAAGAGCCACCTTGTACTTACATTAGGATACAGAAATTTTCTAGTAACTGCTGGTGTATTTCATTGGTGCAAAAACCACCTTTTCTTATCCGTATAACTTTTAAATAGCTGTTTTTCACTTTGGTGCAGCCCAGTTTTGTTCAAAGAGCCACCTTGTACTTACATTAGGATACAGAAATTTTCTAGTAACTGTTCTCGTGTGTCATTGCTGCAAAAAACGCAATTTCTCATCCGTGTAACTTTTGAATAGTTTTATTGCGCTCGGTGAATCTCAGTTTGGCGCAGATACCACACTTGTATGATAGTTTGTTGAAAACTATCAACTCCTAGTCCTACTGGGCAGTTGTAAATCCCTGGGACTGAAGGAAGAACACTGTTGATTTTGTCTTACGCTTCTTCCACCAGAGCGCATATCACAGGTATTCGCTAGAAACAATTCTGTTTCTAATCCTAGTTGGCTGTAGGAATTTAGAGGGATTTAAGATAGCTGAGATTTGCCGTCTTTCAATAAGAGACTGTCAAAAACTCTTCCATACCTTTTTAAATTTTTATCTTTCTGAACATGGAGAGAAATGCAGGTGGTAAGCGAGACAAGAGAGGGGTGTAGGACATGGAGGTAGAGGTACGAGAGAAGGTGCTCCTTCCAGTGCTAATGACAACGCGCAAGCCAGCGGATCGTCGATTGCAGGACCGTCAGGCTTGTCATCGCCGGGTTGGTGCCCTGTGAATCTCAGTAACGAACAGCGTCGCCAATCTGTTCTTCAGTGGTTAATGCAACCTGCATTCAGCAGTCTTACCTCCTGGTCCTCCCAGTCATGGCCACAAATGCCGTCATCATCATCATCAGCATCCGTCCAACATGAAGCGAAGACAGCCCAAATGTCAACTCGTGTACCCACCACTGTGGATAATCCATTTTCTGAAGACCTCTTTGATGACAAAATGCGGTTGGGTCAGAAGGCATTTCAAAAGATCAAGAGGCCAAAGAGATGATTTTGTCTGCTCTGACGCCCAATTGCTGATGCCATCAGAGGCGGAGAAGGAAGCGGGTCTATCGGCAAAATTCGCAGGGGTCTGCAACGCCGAGCAGTTCCTGGTGCTTGTAGCCCGCAGCTCCAGGATGCAGAATGTTAGGACGAGGAACTCACCTGTGTGGATGATGATGATGACGACATTGCGGATCAAACGTGTTTTTTTTCAGCAGAATTTGCTTGCGATCGCTTCATCACTGGACGAGGAGGAAGACGATGGGGTAGTGTCAGTACGGGTCCCGCCTAAAAAAGGGAGAGGGTGGTCGCACAAGTCCGCTGAGATTATTCTGCCAGCCATGATCAGTGGAAACACCGCTCCTCGCTTATCGCCGTCGAAAAATGTCCAGGACCCTCCAAGCCTGGGCCTTTTTTGAGCAAACCTCTGATTCACCCAGCGATGTCATATGCCGCCTTTGCCATAAACGCATCAGTAGAGGGAAGAATCTTAGGTGTTTAACCACCACCAACATGTCTATTCACAAGCAGCGAATGCATGAGTTGAAATGGAGGGAACACTTGGCGAAAAAAGACCACACCGGTCCCAGGTTTGCATCCAATGTCACACCCTCTGTCTCCGCCTCCTCCTCCTCCGCCACCACCAAGCGTTCCTCAGCTGCCCATGTCTCTCAGAGTCATGATCAAGGATCAGCCTCCGCTTCAGTCTCCACCGTCGCCCGAGTACCACCAGCACCACCAGAGACCCATCCTACCCATTCTCCTTCCACCAGTTTGACCTGCACGCTGTACAGCGGCCAGTCTAGCAGCCAGCCTTCTGTCTACCAGGTTTGGGAGCAGAAGAAACACTTTAACCCAAACCATCCCAAAGCCAGGCTTTTGGCCTTGGAAATGTTGCCTTTCCGTCTGGTGGACTCAGATGGCTTCTGCCACGTCATGGCCCTTGCCTGCCCCCAATACCAGATACTGAGCAGGCATTTCTTTTCCAGAAAAGCCGTCCCTGCCCTTGCCAGCCATGTGTCATCTAAAATTTCAAGCGCGTTCTCTGCATCTGTGTCTGGCAAAGTACATCTGACCACCGATACATGGACTAGTAAGCACGGCCAAGGCCGCTATATCTCTGTGACAGCTCACTGGGTGAGCTGGGTGGATGTCTCTGGTGGTAACAGTGGCTCTCAGGCTCGGCGCACGCTCTTCAAAACCACAGGGATGGTGCAGGGTTCTTTCCCCCAAGGTCCACTGGTAGCATCACGTGCCCATAGAAACCAGGCCGTGTTGAAATTAATCTGTCTTGGAGACCGTCAACACACAGGTCAGGAGCTGTGGGCGGCTCTTCGGAATGAGACCGAGTGCTGGCTGGGTGACAAGAACCTTGTGCCAGGCAAGGTGGTGTGTGATAACGGTCGAAATCTGCTGGCCGCCCTTAAGATCGGTAGGCTGGAGCACATCCCTTGCCTGGCACACGTCATGAACCTCGTCGTCCAGAATTTTCTAAAGCGCTACCCCGGTCTGGATTGCCTGCTGAGGAAGGCTCGAGGTCTGAGCTCACACTTCCGCCGTTCGCACCCTGCTTCTTCCCGCCTGGCTGTGTTGCAGCGTCAGCTCAGCCTTCCTGTCAACCGTCTCATTGTTGACGTGGCAACACGCTGGAATTCCACCCTCCACATGCTCCAGTGATTGTGACAGCAGCGCAATGCCATTACTCAGTACGAAGTGACACATGGCCTGACAAGCAGCGGTGCGGACCTCGGGGTGTTGAGCCACCAAGAGTGGAGGCAGGTGAAAGAGCTCTGCACCATCCTTGCCAGTTTTGAAGAAGCCACCAAAATGGTCAGTGCGGACAATGCCCTTGTCAGCATGAGCATTGTGGTGATCTTAGTTCTGGAACAATTGTTGGACACTCTGAAACAGCAGGTCCCACCAGCGACGGAGGAGGAGACGGACACAGATGCGGACATGGAGCCTTTCTCTTTGTCGAATCCAGAAGGCCCGACAGTTTCACAACTTTATCGGTCTTCATTAGGCAGTGGTTCGGGGTCCAGGGCTGGTGCAAGGCGGTGCCCCAGCTCTCAGGGTACAGCATCTGAGGCAAGTCAGGGCTGTGTTGAGGCGGAGGAAGTGGAGGAGGAGGATGAGGTATTCCTGGACACCGACGTTACCAATGTCCCTGCCTTGGAAAGAGGTTGGCGCGGATTTGAGGCGGAGGATGAAGATGAGGAAGATCATTTTGCTAGTGCATGAGTGCTTGGATGCTCCATTATCTCCAACATGATCCTCGCATTAAGGCCATCAAACTGAACAACAGTTACTGGGTGGCCACCCTCCTGGATCCCCTCCGGTGTACAAAGCAAAACTCAGCACTTTCCTTCCACCCACCCAAATAGAGAGTAAAATGCAGGATTGATTAACTGGAGACATCTGTTGCGCCTGCTTCACCTTCTTCGAATGTCACGGTGGAACAACGTCAGCAACGTGACAGCATTAGAGTGCCAAGTAGCAGCAGCAGGCATTGTGGCAGAAGCCTAATGGGTGACCTCTGGCAATCTTTATTTACCACCTCACCAACGCATGTAATGCAGGGCACACATACAACACACAGAGACCGGCAAAATATCATTGTGCACGACTATCTGCGTCTCAACACCGATGTTTTTGGATATGGTCCGGACCCAATCGACTTCTGGGTATCCAAAATGGATGAATGGCCCGAGCTCGCTCGCCACGCCATAGAGGTGTTGTCCTGCCCAGCAGCCAGCGTCATATCTGAGCGGACCTTCAGCACAGCTGGAGGAGTCATTACAGACAAACGCATCCGGCTTTCCACAGATAATGTTGATCGTTTGACTTTCATCAAGATGAATCAGGCATGGATCTCTGATGATGTTGTGGCCCCAATTGCCGAGGTCAACGATTAGTTGCCGGTCTACTTCACATTCCTCTTCAAACAGAAATGGTCTTCTTGCAAATTTTTTTTTAAAAAATTATCATTTCTTACTGCAATTTTTATTCTCAGTTCCCAAAAGGTCATTTTGCTGGTTTTGCGGTGAGGAGACTGTAAAAGACACCAATTGTACAAGGTTTCATGAAAAAAACGTATTCCATTTACTCACTTCATCTTTAACATTTTTCGCACTGTCAATGGTTTTGGGGTCATGGTGCTGTGAGATACAGCTATAATCAAGGTCCTTTGGAACAGAAATGTGGCTTCTAAGTGGCATTTCTCCCTCACAATTTTTAACAGTGGCTGAGAAGTCATTTTTATAATTTTTGGGTCATGCTGCTGTGAAATGCAGCTATACTACAGGTCCTATTTTAAAAAATGTGGTTTCTAACAGACATTTGTTCTTCACAATTGTCAAGAGTGGCCAAAGGGTCATGTTTTGAATTTTTGGGGGCATGTTGCTGTGAAATACAGCTATACTACAGGTCCTATTGTAAAAAATGTGGTTTCTAACAGACATTTGTTCTTCACAATTGTCAACAGTGGCTCAAGGGTGATGTTTTGAAATTTATGGGGCATGGTGCTGTCAAAAACAGGAATAGATAGGACACTGTTAATGGACACATATTGCAAAATGACTTGTTTTTGCAAGATCTTTAACATAGCTAGCAATCCCTGTAGTGAGACAACCCGTTTAATACAATTAAAAAAAAAAGAGAAACAAAGACGTGGTGGGATTCCATCCTATTTTAACAATGTTTTTCTTGAATAAACTACTAAAAAATTGCATGTAAAAATGCTGATACAGATATTCCTCTGAATTGTACAAGGGAGGTACAGGAAGACTTGAACAGATGTAGGTTATTCAGAGGACATGGTGTATGGAGCACATTCGCCACCCCAAGAACAGAGACAATTTCCTCCAACACGTTGAGTAAAATGAGAAAAAGAATGCCAAGAAAAAGGGCACCTGGGTGAAAAAGGAGCGTCAACCACCTGCATTTCCAAGTGAAGCTCAATTTGTCCGCACTCATACGGAGGAGCAAGCGCTCTCGTAGAGGCAGAAATTTCTCAAGCTCTACCCAGGTCTTGACTGTGTACTGTGTCTTGACTCACAGATAATGTTGATTGGTCCTTTATAGGGATGGATGTTCATAGTTGCTAAATTAGGTATTTTTCAAATAATGTTTGTATCTAAGGGCATTTCCCCACTGCACGGGTTTTCGGCCGGTTTTTCAGCCGGTTTGTGGTTCTTCAGACCGCCTGAAAAACCGGCCGAAGATGAGCACAATTATGCTCTATGGAAAACCCGTGCAGCAGTCCCCACTGCACGGGTTTTCCACCCAGCGGTTTTGTCGCCGGCGGACCGGCGTCAAAACATTGAACATGCACAATCTTCCGTCCGGTTTCCAGACAGAACATGTGCATCTCAATGGGAGGGGGAGGGCTGTTCTCTGCTCATCGCGGAGACAAGCCTTCCCCCCCGCAGCCGTGGGGACGGCCGCAAAACCGGACAAATACCGGCCGGCAAACCAGCCGGTATTTGTCCACTGCCGTGTAAACGGCCCCTAAGGGTGCTTTTACATGGCAAAGGACAAAAACAGCTCTGTTTTGACCTTAGCAGAACCATTCATTACAACCAGTTTTTGGACTGTTTTTGACACAAAAACCGGTCTGTTTTTCGGCGGTTTTGTTTTTTTGAACTGTTTTTGTCACTGTTTGTGTCCTGCTTTTTCCAGTGGATTTTGGACTGTTTTTCAAGCTGAGAAGTGTACTGAGTGCAAAAGTATTCCTGATGGGTGCAAGAAACCATGTGATTTTTTTTATCTCCACAAGTTAACAATGATGCACAAAGGCCAACTTTTTCACTTTTTCGCATGTGCATGTTAACAGCATAAAAATGTGGTTAGTTTAGGCTAAAAAGAGGATTTATAGACTCTCGTTCACACTGAAGTGCGTTGCAGGACCTTCCTGTGTTGAAAAAGTGCAAAAGGACCTGCAAAAACACACCCACTATAGGTGGGATCATTCTTAACTATTTTTTGCAAAAACTGAAAACCGTCCAAAAACCACGTCAAAAACCGCTCGCTCACTTTCTGAGCGGTTTACATTGACTCCAATGTTAATTTTCTGTCTGAAACCGGTCGGAAGAACGAACATGTTCTATGTTTTTCGGACTGCCGGCAGTGTGAAAAACCGTTTGACGGAAAAGTTCAGTGGGGACTGCTGCACGGATTTTCTATTGAAGTCTATGGGGGAGCGTTGCTTGCAGGTTTTCAGACGGTTTCTAAAACCGCAAACCATCTGAAAAACAGACCAAAAACCCCTGCCCTGGAGACAAGCCCTTATAGTACCATCCTGCTGCTATGCTATATAGTGTTACTGCTGCTGCCCTAAGCACCCACATTACTACACTTGTATAGTAATATGCCCCCAAATAATTCACTTTAAAATAATGTCATCAAATGTCATCAAAATATAGTGTCATCAAATGTCATCAAAATATAGTGTCAAATAGGGGGCTGCAACAGTAATTAGTGCCCTAACGCAGTAATAATGCAACTCTTTGTGCTCCTACAGTAATTTCACCCAAGCAAAATGATAGTGCCTCCTCCTTGGTAAAAGTGCCCTCTCAGTGTTCTCCACACAATCATATTGCCCCACAAGTGTCTTTTTCATGGTAATAGTTTCCTCTTAGTAAAGTACCCCTTTAGTGCCACAACTTAGTAATAGTGAACCCCCAGTAAGGCATAACACAGTAAATAGCAGCTTTCATTTAGCGACGTTTATGACTTGCATGTGTCTTCAGTTGGGGAAGCTGTGTTTAAGAGGGTTATATTAATCACAATAAACCTACTTAGTGATAGATTACTGCATGAAATAAAGTTTGCCTTGTGGTGCGTCTTTCTTGAGTCTTCGCTGCCATGACGTTAGTTACAACAGCCTTGAGCAGCCTATTTCTCCTGTGACAAATGATCTCCATTGACTCTTGCTTCATGTTTTGCAGACTGCAGGACCATCCACCTTCTCATTAAGAGACAGGAGCATTCATTGTGATCTAGACTGTGCAGGTAATAAATCTATTGCAAAAACCAAGTTATGTAGATGGTAAAAAGTTACATTGGTGATCGCCCGTCACTTGATTTTTCAGCATGCTGCTGACGTGTTATGTGACATCAGTAACATCATGGAATTTGGAATGTGTCACAAGGAAATCCATCTGGTAATTTTATGTAATCACTAAGGGATGTGGAGGAACACACATATACAGAAGGCACTGGCACAGCAGCTACCTTCGGTTGATTGCAGAAATGCTTGAGGTCAAATAAATTCAAGATCATTTGCATTCTGTAGGTTGGATTGCAGAAAAGTTATTTGCAAACAGATATGAAAAGAAAACAAACTAAAAGTACTTTATTAAATTTTACCCTGGAAATTTTATAATAGATCAGGTTATAAAGGCAAGCACCTTTGATCAGAAAATGAGGCACTGAGCCACTGAATATGATTGAATCCAGGTAAATAGGGCTAATCTACATCCTGGCTACACAGTATGGTTTCTGCATGGAATCCATGTGGAAACCATGAAAATACACTGGGATATAAATTCTCTCCAAATCAGACAATGTGATTTTCGGGATTTGTTTTCTCATTTTGTCTCTCATAGTTGAGGTCTACCTATGATGTCAATTACAGGCCTCTCTCATCTTTTTAAGTGGGAGAACTTGCACAATTGGTGGGTGACTAAATACTTTTTTTTTCCCACTGTAAGTGATATTTTTCTGTACTGTATAAACTATGGAGTGGATTCTAATGAACATGAAAGGACATGATTCAGAGTAAAAATTCACATGGATTTGTGCAAGCACTACAAGCCAATGCATTTAAATCCACATAAAAAACAGGTTCTAGGCATCCTTCCTCTGAACTCTCCATTCCTATTTCTATTATTCCTCCTAGAAATGTATGGCTACATTGATGATTGGACATTACCATTCCTCTCATCAATAGAGTTTGTCACTACACGGTCTGACACTGTCATAAATGATTGGATAGTATCGTACAAAGGGAATCATATAAATGGTCAATGTACGCCTACATTTTCTGGAGGAATAACAGAGAAATGGCAAAATAATGTTCCACAATATTATTTTATAACTGATAGAGTTGTTTACAAAAAGAACATTTATAAAAAACTAAATTATATGGATTTTAGGTTTTCATGGTCACTACGTATTTTTCACTGGTAAAAACAGGAATGATTAAATAACATTTAGCCACATAAATATGCCCTTTTTTGGTATTTTGTAACCGTGGTAGGAATTGTTTATGATGTTTTACATTTTAAATGTCAGTTCCTTGCTACAGACAATAGCCAGGGAATCCTGGGAAGGGGGAGGACGCATATGGCTTATATAGACAGCACTGCTGGTTAGTAGTTAGTTCTTTTACAATTAAATTGTTCCTGTTAAAGCATAAAGAGGTTGTACTGGGCCTGGGCTGGCTATAGTCCAAGAGCAGACTGTCCCTCAACACACAGGCCTACTGAGACTTACAGACTCTGTGAGACTGGAAATCAGGTGTTCCTTTAAGCAAAATTGAGATTGAAAGACACTACAAGGGAAGGAAAGAAGTAATCCAAAAAGGAAACACCAATGCTAATTGTAACGGCTGGGTAGTGGATCCTCTGGACACGCAAGCGAAGATAGCTAAGCCACGCCAGGGAACGGAAACTAAGTAGCCCCGGTTTTCACCAGAGCCGCCGCAAAGCGGGATGGACTTGCTGCGGCGTGAGGCTACCAGGTCGTCCCCCTGACGTGATTGCTTGCGATGGCGGCGAGGTGCAGCGAGGTAAAGAATCGTATTTTTCGAGTATCGTAGTGTGGGCAGGCAGAAGGTCAGGGCAGGCGGCAATGGTTCGTGGTCGTGGACAGGCAGGAAGGTCAGGGCAGGCGGCAGAGGTTCGGAGTCAGGAAACGTAGCAAGGGTCTGGTACACGGTAAGGCGACAATATTCTTCAGGAACGCTTTTTCTAGGCTCGGGGCAACATAGATCCAGCGAGGAATGACTGCAGAGCGGACCTTAAATAGGGAGGCGTCTGGCAGACAACAATTATCGGGAACTGGCCCTTTAAATTTACAAGAAGCGGCCGCGCGCTGGGAACGGGCACACGCAGCCTGGCCGGGAGGAGACGCGGACGGGACAGGAACGCGGGGGTAAGTTATTTACCAGGGGCGGACCCCAGCTCGTCCGCGGCCCGCGGCGGACCCGCCCCCGGCAGGGCCGGGAGGGGAACCACGGGTGCGCCCGCGGCCCGCGGGCCGGGAAGCGGGGGCAGCCGCTACACTAATCACTAGGGGCAACATGTATATATGGGGCTGCACCAGAAGTCTGGCATCTTTTCAGTCCGAAAACTGGTGCAGCCCTGTTTGCTCTATTTATAATCAGACACACTCCAATATTGGGCATTAAGTATCCCTTTTAAATCCCATTTAAAAACTTATTATACTTTTTGGAACTTTTATACTGTGTAATATCTGTATATATTATATGTACATAAGGGATAATGACATAGCACTTCATTCAGCTACTGACGCTTTAAGCATCAGTGCCACATGTAGATTGTAGTCGATTGGAAGTTGCCAGGGGATCCTGGGTGGAAGAAGGGAAGGGATCCAGACAAATAAATACTATAATTTTAGGTAAGGGAGTTCTGCAGTTCACTGATTATAGTTGCTGTTAGTTATGTTAGTTTGAGTTCCTGCAGCATAAGAGGTTTATCTGCTCATCAGTCGGTGGTTGAGCAGAAGGAGGTAGAGGCATAATGGACCTAAAAGAGAAGGAAAAAAAATTAAAATTAAGGGAGAAAAAAAGGGGGGAGGACTAGAAATACAGAATGAATGTGCCAGAAACAGAGGGAGTGGAGATCGTCCGCAAGAAGGGATGTACTGAGGCCCTGGTCCAAGATTCTTAGGTAAAAGGAAAATTTCCCCAATTTTCTTTATTAGGAAAATCACCCCGCTAGAACGAAAGATACCAGGAGGACGGCATGCAGCCTTCTTGTTGTGAAAAAGGCTGTGGATGAACAAGGTGATATTGGAATGCACGGGGGGAGATAACCCTTTACAAGCAATCTGCCTATTAAATAAAAGTATGTATTGGGCATTTTAAAATTTTTCGAGGGAAAAACCCCCCAAACCCCAAATCACTTGTCTTTTTATTATTTTTTAAAAACCTAAGTTCAACGGTTAATTCAGGGGCGTAATTACGCCCCCCAATTGGGGGTTTGGCGGGGGGGGGGGAGCGGGGCAGGAGCGGGGGGGCGGCCTTCGCCAGCCCCTAGACATTCTTCCAGGGCGCATAAACCGTGGTAATTACTGTCACTTATTCCCCCGGGCGGGTTCGCGAGCGGGAGGGGAAAAAATCCATGTTCTCTATGGAATGTGGATTACCCTTTTGTGGGGCGTATTCCACCGCAATTTGCGCACTTGGTGCGTAAAAACGGTGAAAACGCCCAAATTTTTTGATGGAAACAGCCTTATTATTATTTTTTTTTTTTGGCACCATTAATTCCAGGGGGTGTACAAGCAAGGGGGTTAGGTACTAAAAAAATTTTAAATACAAAAAACAAGTAACAGAAGAAAGAAGGAGAAAAGGGCCCTGACACAAGAATTTTAAATTACAATGGAGAAAAGGGGCCAAAAAAGAGGGGCGAAAGTTTTATTGGTGGAATGGCAGAAGGGTTATTGTGGGTTGTAGGATATCCTGAAGACATGGGTCTTTAGGTTGCATTTGAAACTAGTAAAGGTGGAGTCTGATGTGTTGTGATAGTGAGTTCCAGAGTACGGGGGATGCACAGGAAAAGTCTTGGAGACGGTTGAGTGAGGAGCTGACAAGAGGAGTACAGAGAAGAAGGTCCTGAGAGGTGCAGAGATTGCGTGGGGGATGAAGAGTATCACGAGATTATGGCAGAGTTGTTTAGCAACTTAAACCAAATTCTGGACAATGGGTAGCCAGTGGAGGGTGTTGCAGAGGGGAGAGGCAGAGGAGTTAAGGGTAGATTGAAGGGGAGCAAGAGTATTAGATGGGAGGCCACAGAAAAGAGAGTTGCAGTAATCAAAGCATGAGATGATGAGGGCATTAACTGCCAAATTTGTGGAGTCAAAGTCAATAAAAGAGCCGAAATATTTGTCACGCGGCAGAAGGTGGTCAGGGCTTGATTGTGTGATTTGAAGATATGTGTAGTTTCTCCTCTGTCGGGTGCGCTACAAGTCCCAGCAAACCATTAGTAGACCCATTTACCATAACCCCTACATTCATGGTGTCCCTGCTATCTGATCAACCTCATTCTGTATCTTTTGTGTTCCTTTCCTCACTGCTCCTTGAAGTTTTCTGCTCGTTGGTTACAAATCAAAAGACAATCATAGACCTGATGCCATGCTGCTATTTGCAGAGTTTTATGTGTTCGATCATAATAAGTGGATTTAAGGAGAATATCTCTATTGTTATGCATGGTAATCTCCGGCCTTGCAGTAACACAGAATGTTAGTCTTGGCCAGGGTGCTCCTAGTTTCAGTTATTTTTTCATGTACATTATAAATAACTGTAGTTAATTTCTGACATAAATTTGTCCTATTTGTATAAATCTGTAGATAAGAAAAAGGGAACCTCTACTTTACTTCTTATTCATTGTTTTCTATGTCTTTGATTAACTTAAAAAGTACATAAATATTAAAAACTACAAAAACTTTGGCAATGGAAAATACAAGCAGATGAAAAAAATGCCTTTGTAGGCCAAAGAAAATGAGGCCAAAGGCTAATCATCAGGTTGCTTTTTTTAATAGAGATTGACATATTAGATGACTAGCTAGGAAAGTTAATAACCATGAGCGCTGCTCTTGTAAGTACTGTTTATTCTTAGCGATACATGTGGTCGTCACAGAGGGCACAACCCTTTCTTCATTTTAATTCATTAGCTAAAGTGTTGACAGGGCATGTGTGCTGAGAGACAGAACATTCCCATATGTGTCTTCATTTTTGTTTTGTTAGAAGTGAAGGGTAGTTTTACTTTGCATACTAATTTGTGAATACATGATATTACAAGTGCTTAGGAAAAAAGAGAATTTGGTAAATACATGAAAAAAAATGAAATACTCCCAGGCCAAGGGAAAACCCTTGCTGTGTGTGAACGAGCATTTTCCTGCTGAGAAATGCCAGTTGGAAGCCATGAGAGGCAACACAAGTGGCCACATTTCACTAAGCTGTTAGGCTATGTTCACACGGCTTAATTGCGGGACGTATTTCGCCCCGCAGTTACGCCGTGTGTGCGGGGCGGGGGGCCGGCAGCTCGCCGGCCCATAGACTATCATTACTGGCGGTGTGTATTCGGCGCTAGTAATTGACATGTCACTTCTCTCCCCGCTTGGCGTGTTGTCCGAGCGGGGAGAGGAAACGTAATCCATAGTTCTCTATGAGAACTGTGGATTACCGTAATGACTGGGACATTTTTCCAGCCCGTAATTCGCGCAGTACGGTGTGAATTACGGGCTGAAATACGTCCCAAAATAAGCGGTGTGAACATAGCCTAAGTATGTGCCAGTGTGTCACTTAACAACAACAGTGAAATTGAAATGCTTACCCGAAAGCCTGCATAGCTGAACCCAACTGTCGTTGGATCCTAAAAAGAGCCTGGGTTTACCACTAAAGATGATGGGGATCCAGTCCATGTCTCTTTGACAACACCACCGCGAATGAAAGCGACAGTGGCCTGGAAAATTTCTGGGCAGAGATAGGGTGTGTAACGAAGGTACCACCTGTGTCTGGATGGTGGCTAGGGAAATCGTGGAAGCTGCTTGTGCCTTTACGCAGACCAACCATTCCTCTCTCATGGTGTTATGTCTGAGCCAACAAGGCCTGTTCACTATATGTGCCTTCACTCATGTAACCACTGCTCCTAACACCTCCTAATAGCTTTGTCAGAATAGCATAGATGATGGGCCATTCATGAAAATGACCATCCTTCTCTTAGTCCAATCATGCATGCCTCTCAAAGGTTGGCAAAAATTATTTAAGTGCATCATAGAGGCTTGTTTAGTAGCCACTGATCTCTCATCAAGAGGTGCACTAATCAAAACAAGCCTCTGACATCCTTTTTACAGTACAGTGGGGGAAGTATTTTTATAGTCCTCTATTTATTATATTCTTATCTTTATGCAGGAATTTTGGAGAGTGTAATTACAGGGACATCTTCATATCCCCTTCTCAAAACACTCTTAATATAGATATACACTCAATTATATGTTTTAAAAATGATTCATCTTCTTTTATTCTTAGAATCATATCCACTCTTTGGTATATAGTTAAATGCAAGCATGCAGCTTTATATAGAGAAAATACAAACCGTTTTTATAAAAATGTGCGGTATTCATAATTCCTGAATACTCATAAAAAACATCTATAATAATGAAAAAATTTAAGTTTTTGGTGGCAATAAACAAAGTATACTACTACTGCACGTTGCACAGTACACTTATTCACCCAAAAAATGCACCCAGATAGAAATGTCAGAAATGTTGCAAAACTGGGCGTGCTGTTGTGTCTAAATGGTTACAGGTGTGTTCCGTTTAGACACTGGGTTGTGCCACAAGTGGGTATAAGGGTATGTTCACACAGCGTAATTGCGGGCGCATTTCGGCACGTATTTGTCATCAATAAGCCAGAAATGCGTCCCACAATTATGCCCGTCTCCCGCCACCTACAATACACACATATTGTATGCCGGGAGAGAGAAGTGACAAGCGCTGGCAGCACGTACTTCTAAAACACACGCGTATTGCTGCATGTACGGTACGCGCCACAATACGCTGTGTGAACGTATGCTTCCTGAAGTGTCCACACTAGTCCATAGTGCTATTTTCTGTGATAGATGTTTTCCCTTCAGCCGGGTATCGTTCTCAACAGTTTTGTGGCTTTCCTCCGCTGTATATATTACAAATACGGCTCTCCCGGCTCTTGAAGCTCACATGGCTGTACTCTGGCTGCCGCTCCGCGTTTCGGAGTACACCCCCTTTCTCAAGCGTACATCATATATATATACTACCGTTCAAAAGTTTGGGGGCCACCCGGACAATTTTGTGTTTTCCCTGAAAACTCATACTTTTATTTATCAAATGAGTTGCAAAATGAATAGAAATAGAGTCCAGACATTGACAAGATTAGAAATAATTATTTTTATTTGAAATAATAATTTTCTACTTCAAACTTTGCTTTCGTCAAAGAATGCTCCCTTTGTAGTAATTCCAGCATTGCAGACCTTTGGTATTCTAGCTGTTAATTTGCTGAGGTAATCTGCAGAAATTTCACCCCATGCTTCCAGAAGCCCCTCCCACAAGTTGGATTGGGCACTTTTTGTGTACCATACGGTCAAGCTGCTCCCACAACAGCTCAATGGGGTTAAGATCTGGTGACTGCGCTGGCCACTCCATTACAGATAGAATACAAGCTGCCTGCTTCTACCCTAAATAGTACTAGCAAACATTGGAGGTGTGCTGTGGGTCATTGTCCTGTTGCTGGATGAAATTGGCTCCAATCAAGCGCAGTCCACAGGGGATGGCATGGCTTAGCAAAATGGAGTGATAGCCTTCATTATTCAAAAACCCTTTTACCTTGAACAAACCTCCCCCTTTACCAGCACCCAAGCAACCCCAGATCATCACATTACCTCCACCGTGCTTGGCAGATGTCCTCAATCACTCTTCCAGCATCTTATAATATGTTCTGCATCTCACAAATATTCTTCTGTGTGATCCAAACACCTCAAACTTCGATTCGTCTGTCCATAACACTTTTTTCCAATCTTTGTCTGTCCAATGTCTGTGTTCTTTAGCCCATATTAATCTTTTCCTTTTATTAGCCAGTCTCAGATATGGCTTTTTCTTTGCCACTCTGCCCTGTAGGCCAGCATCCAGGAATCGCCTCTTCACTGTAGACGTTGGCACTGGCATTTTGCGGGTACTATTTAATGAAGCTGGCAGTTGAGGACCTGGGAGGCGTCGATTTCTAAAACTAGAGACTCTAATGTACTTATCTTGTTGCTCAGTTGTGCAGCGGGCCTCCCACTTCTCTTTCTGGTTAGAGCCTGTTGTGCTCTCCTCTGAAGGGAGTAGTACACACCGTTGTAGGAAATCTTCAGTTTCTTGGCAGTTTCTCACATGGAATAGCCTTCATCTCTCATCACAAGAATAGACTGTTGCGTTTCAAATGAAAGTTCTCTTTTTCTGGCCATTTTGCGAGTTTAATCGAACCAACAAATGTAAGGGGATGGGTACTGAATCCATACCAACTTGAGTGTGTACCCCCTTCTATGAATAATCACAACATGTTTTAAAAAATGTTCAAATAAAGCTTTTTTATAAAGTTATTGATGACTGGACTCCCCCCTCCGATTCGGTTTGGAAGCTGGCTCATGCTATTGAGCGGACGTTTTTGGTACTACAGGATTGGAAGATTTGGGCTATTCTTAGCCGTGTCTCCACCGGAGAGAAACCGCCACACAGGTGAGCTGACACAGGAATTGAACAAATGTAATGCTCCAGATTCTCAACTAGCTCAATGGAAGGTCAGTTTTATAGCTTCTCTAATCAGGAAAACTGTTTTCAGCTGTGATAATATACTTGCACAAGGGTTTTCAGGGGTGTCCAATATATCCAATAGCTTTCGTACACAGTTAGCAAACACAATGTACCATTAGAACACTGGAGTGATGGTTGTTGGAAATGGGCCTCTCTACACCTATGTAGATATTGCATTAACAACCAGACATTTGCAGCTATAATAGTCATTACCTCATTAACAATGTATAGAGTGTATTTTATAAAACTTTAAGAAAAGGTATGTTGCCTGGTATAATAAGTAAAACAACAAACAAGCAATGTAAATTGCACACACCTTCTGGAGTTGTGTAACATGAAGCACAATTATCTACTTGTCTTAATGGTCAAGGTCGTGTGCAGCAACACATCACCTTCAGTACCCTCCACTGTTCCAATGGGGGAAGGTAAGTATACACTTAGCTTTCACAGTGAATATCATCACACAACTCCGCTTCAGGAATACTGCTGGCAATCCTTGATAAATTCAATGTCTTTATCACACTTTGGAGCTTTGACCAAATTACTTTAGTGGTTATTGTTTTTTCCAATGGACCCTGTATAAAGTGGTTGCCACTGACAAAGTTTTACAAATGTAGACTTAAAAGTGTTGTTCAATATTTGTATTATTTTGCAACAAAAATGTGGAATTTGTAAGTATTGTGTAGCAGTAGTCCTAAAATGGAGTTATGTGATAAAATTAACTGTAAAAGCTAAGTTAAGACCTCACTGTGCTGAAAATCAAGATGGTGCACACCCCAAAAAATAGTACACAGAACCGACTGTACACAGGTTAAATCAGACAATAAGCCTATGGTGTATATAACATAGCTTTTCCTATAGGAATACATACATAAAGGAATTTATGACTCATAGTTTTGTTGTCCATTGCATTACTGAGTCCAGTGTCCATAGATCTAGTGTCCTTCTTGGTCTCCCTCAGTGTGTTCCAAATCTTCCTGTATTGAATATGAGGAAGATGGGAATGTAGTGCCTACAGCTTACCCTTCCAGGCTCCTATAATATACCTCATGGAATAATCGCCCTGATAAGGAGTACCCCACACTCTGCCCCTATTTTTCCCTATGGTAGCCCTACAATAAAAATGTCATCAAAAAAAGTGCACAATTCCAAAAATAAAAAATCCTTTATTCCAACGTGGATATGGGCAGAGTGTGGGCCGCCCTTATCAGTGCAATTACTCCATAAGGGATACTTTAGGAGCCTGGAAGGGTGAGCTGTAGGCATTACATACCCTTCTACCCCATATTTAATACAGGAGGATTTGGAATACACCGAGACCAAGAAGGACACTAGATCTATGGACATTGGACTCGGTAATGCAATGGACAACAAAAGTGTGAGTCATAAATTCCTCTATGTATGTATCCCTATAGGAAAAGATATGTTATATACTCCTTAGACTTGTTGAAGGAAGTAAATGTGTAATGTTTTAAAGGTTTAAATTAACGGTTATTTTTTACCATAGATTTTTTTTCAGTTTGTCACAATTATCTGTGAGAGTAAACAATAATTACACTAAAAACATGATTGGAGGTATCACAGATACAAAAAAGGTGGAAGGCCGACTAAGAAAAAAACTCGGTGAATAAATTCATAAGTAATAAAGTCAATAAATAGTTCGCCCCTAAAGAAGCTGTTGTGAAACGTGCATTGGGTGTTGCTGGCGTGGCAGTTTCCCTGGTCTGCATACTCTACATTTTCACTAGTTTGTTTGTTTCTTCTCTTATGTTTCAGTGTCTTTATCTGGATTCATCCAAACCATTATACACAGTTATTAGGACTATATTTGGTTATTAATGCATACTCAACATGGGCTTACATTAACTGATGGAGTTTTGTATGTTATACATTCCAGGAATTTATTACTTATGAATGTATGCGCTGTATTTTTTCTTGCTGTCTGTCTCCCACCCTTATTGTATTTTTTTTCTTCCACTCGTGTTATTATTATTTTTATCCTGTTTATTAATAAAATAATATTTAATGGAGTTATTTTAGGTGATGCCTGTTCTTCCTTTTTGGGTGCTATCACAATATAGGTATTCCATGCCAATTGCAATTACATTTACTTAAAAAATGTACAAACTTTCAGCTGTTTGATTAGCACTCTGCAACTCTTCTTATTAAAGTGGTATTTGCATTTACTACAGTTATTTAGTACATCTATAACATATTCACAGGATATTCGTCTGATATGTGGGGGTCCCAAAGTAATCCATACCTATAAGATGGATGGGGTTTGGAGACTTCTGGTAACTAATTCAAAGAGGTTGAAGGCCCATTCACTATTGAATACAGCCCAGCTATTTCTTTAACTTCCATAGACCTCAATAGCGGGAACTACATGTAAGTGCAAGCACCTCTCTATTGATTTCTGTTTTCACACATGAATGTCCAACACATCTTCTAGGAATTTATATACCAATTATAATATGAGGTCTGTCAAAGGTGAAGCTTCACTTTATCATAACTGTCAATTCTCCATCCAACCACTATATTCATAAATTATATAATAATTAATACTATTATTTACCAAGGTACTTATATAAAATATGTCTTATTTTACATCTTAACTGTAAAAAATATTTTTTTTTACTAAAAGCTCTTTTTCACCACTGAAATAATTTACCGACTATGGAATTGACAAGTAAATGCTTAGCACTTGTGATGTCTTTTCTGGACCAGTATATCAAGTAAGCTCTGTACACTGCAATACAAAAAACTTGGATAATTACAGGTCACTTATCATGAAGAATCATCACCATGTCACAGTAGTAGTGGCTGTTATAGGAATAAACCCTTCTGACAGGATTTATTAGTAGGAGCCCTCAGCTAGGAACACGAAAACAGATCTAATCAGGTTGACCAATTGTTTCCAATCTAACCAGTTACTCGTCAGTGTCCGCGCATGGGTAAGACTAATCCACAGTATAATACCAATACTCATCAACTTATACTGTGGATTGTTTCAAAACTAGGTGGCTTAATTCCTAGAAATTAGCATGCAATGAGATATTAACATATTCTGGCTTTAGATGCTTCCAATAACTTTACCTGGAAATTACAAAAGATGTGACAGACATATTGACAGAGTAGCCCAAAAATGTATACACACTTTAACAGCTGATAGCTCACTTAAATTGGACAGGTGAAGCCAGACTAAGGTTTTAATACCAAACGTAAAGACTCTGGTATCTATCTATCTATCTATCTATCTATCTATCTATCTATCTATCTATCTATCTATCTATCTATCTCTGTCTGTCTGTCTATGCATTTTTCAGTCTACTACTATTTCATAATAATAGCCTGCAATCATAAATGGACTACATAGAACAAATGCCTAAAAGATGTAACATGTACAAGAAGGATAAAAAGCATGCATAAATAGTGTCTACCACATGTGCAAGGTAGGTTGGTGCACTCCCAGCAAATAGATGGGAGAAAACATTTTTTAAATATAAACATTTATTAGTTTAAGGTTAAAATATAGCCGCATAATCACACCAGAAGAGATCTAAGCGTTTTGGACAGTGTGTCCTTAGTGGCACAACTAAGAACACACTGTTAGAAACATATAGGCACTTTGGTCTCCCTGGTGGGGACATGTATTTTCTTAACATATTTTTTAAAAACATTCAACTAATAAATGTTTATATTTAAAAAATGTTTTCTCCCATCTATTTGCTGGGAGTTTCTGATCCACCTACCTACCTTGTGCATTACTCAAGCTTCCATCCTGGAGCAAAACACGAGCACTCCACTATGTATTTACTATATTCCTCTACAATGAATGGTGAGCTGTGCCATATGACACCATAGAGAGAGACTGCGTTTTTTTTCTGTAGGGTTTTTTGTGTATCTACACACTTAGAGATTAAAATAAACAAAAAAAAAATTACAATCCGTAAATGTAAAACAAAAAAAATACATAGAAAAACACACAAAGCAAAATAAAGGGGGAAAAAAATATAAAGCAGACAAAAACCATGAGGTTGCCACAAATTTTTCGCCCATGCTTCGTCTGAGTGATTGTATTTACTGCTTTTTCAGAAAACAAGTTTCGAAAAAACCATAAATTTAAAAAATTTGGGGAATTTGGTGCACACATTTAAAAACGCAAAAAAATCAATGTCTATTGTAGCAATATATAACTTATTAACCAATTGTCAGTCACAGATAGATGTAATCAAAAACTGAATTTATCCACCCGCTTCCAGTTTATCAATAAAGCTGCTCCAACTCAGGACACATTTGGTGTATCAATTGCACGTGTTTATAGTTTGTTTTCTGCAAATTAAGGTAAATAATTGCCAAATAGATTCACTGCTTTTCTACTGGCTGGCAAATCACAACTAGGCAAAATGGGTTTGATTGCGGGGTTTGATGAATTCCCCTCTATATAAATTAAATTGCAAAAAAAAAATCGAAAAAATTTTTACTTAATATTACAAAGAATTGTCCTATTTTTACCATATATTTTGGCAGAACCCTCAATTTGTCATCCATGCTAAAAATGTTCAAAAAGTTGTTACGCATCGACTGTTATGCCGGGTTTTAAACTTAGGATCCGTAAAAAAGGTACTTTTAAACATTTTTTAAAAAAATTTTAAGTCGTGGTTGATGGATTCCAAAGTATGGCATCCCTCATTTAACAGATCCAGGAGTTCCATTTTAGACCCTTGTTCATATTTTAAATATTTCACGGAGCTTTTCGAGGCATCAAGGATGGGATGCCTTCCCCTCCCCCATTTGGGTTTGGAAAGGGTTGACAGAAAACCAATGATCAAAATATCTGAATCAGCCAGTGCTAAAACCCTCTGGCTATAGGGCATTTAGGAAAAGATACATATGGTTGCTTTTTCTGTCACAAAAATCACCATAGATATGGTAGCAATCCTCAAAACTGTATAGTCAGTATAGCCATGTAGAGTAGTGAACCATATCTGTAAGTGAACCAGATATGAAAGTGATTGATAAGCGAATCAAGTATCTGAAAAAAAAACCGAAATTAACCGGAAGTGGGCCAAGGGGGCTAGGAGGAACCCCTTTTTCTTTAAGTACTAGGCTTCTCAAAATAAAATAAAAAATTTTCACCATGCTCAGTATTGCTGTCTATCTGCACCCATCCCTCCTGGCTTACCACCCATTTTCCCCCCCAGAAAAATCTTACCCACACAGCGCCTCGCTCCTCCCCCCCCCATGTGTCATCACACACCTCCTTCCCTTTTCAAATCCCCACAAACCACCTGCCAATATTGCTGCACAAACCCCGCTCATACTCATCCTGAACCATCTGCTGTTCTTTTCTTTCTCCTCTCTTGCTGCGGGGCTTTTCTCCAAACCCCCCGGCCCCACCCCCATTACTGCTCATCCCCCCCTCCTCCTCCCATAAAAACCCTGAAACCCTAATTGATATTCGCTTAATTTTTTTCCGCCCCATGCCTGTGGAACGCCGATCCTCTGCAAAAACCACGCTGTTCATGCCCTTTTTTCCCCCCAAAAACCCCCAAAACCTGCTAGCCCTCACAGAAACATGGCTCCAGCCACTGACACTGCTTTCCCTTGCCGCTTTCCCCCATGGGGGGCCTACACTTCACCCCACCCTCAGCCCTGAAAACAGGCCGGTGGGGAGTTGGCATATTCTCCTCCACCGCACTTCCCGGGCCCCCCCTCCTGCACCCTCACTCATTTTCCCCCCCCTTTGAGGTCCACCCTCGCTCTTTCACCCTTTTTTCCCCTCTGAGTCCGGTTGGTACAACCCCCCGGGCTACCCCGCCAGTTTCGGGATCATTTTTTTGCCGGCTCCCCCCCTTCCTCCTATGAAATCCCCTTCACAGGGGGATTAAACCCCCTTTGGACCCCAGTCTCCCTCTGCCTCTCAATCCTTTCACTAACTCTTTCTCTGGCCTCCGCAGTTTACAAACTCTCCCACCCACAAGGTGGGAACTTTTGGGATCTGGTTTTCTGTAACCGTTCCTCAATCTCAATTTTAAAAATTCTCCTTACACTCTCTCTATCACAATTTTATTTCCTTCATTTTTACAATTCTCCCCCATCCTGGACACACCGCCCGTCCCTTTCAGAAAAATCCGCTCCATGAACACCAGGAATCACAGACACCATACAGTCTCACTGCCCCCAATCTCCTCCCTCTCTGCCCTGCCCTGGTCCAAAAAATATAATGAAACTCTTTCCACCACCCTGGACAAATTGGACCCGCTCACACACCGCCCCACCAGCATCACCCCCCAGGGCACACGCCCGTTTTGCCTCCACGATTTTCCAGATGTCGGAGGTCTGTGGAGGAATCGAAGCTACCTGCAGACTTTCCCCTAAAAATTTATCTCGGGACTTACAACTGCCCTTCACACGCCAAACAAAAATTTTTCACCCCCCTCTCGCAACCTTACCAAAAAACCCTAAACGCCTGTTTGACAAAACCACTCCTTCTTAGGCCTAATGCTCAGGCCCCGGCCCCTTGACCTCTGTGTGAAACCTCCCACCACTTCAAAAAAAAATTTGACAAAATCCGGCAAAACATCTCATCTCACCCCCCAAGCCACCATTGGCCCCTCCCCGAAACCCCCCCCAGCCACTCCGTCTTGACCCACGACAAAAAAGAAGTGTCCGGGGTTTTGCTGTCGCAAGCCCCACCACCTGCTCTGTGACCCCTTTCCCCCTCCCACCTTGTCATTTTTTTTTCCCACTATCACCCTTACAAACGCAATCTGTAACCTCTCTTTTCCCCTTTGGGGTCTTCCCATTTCCCTTTAAAACGCTATTATAACCCCTTTACGAAAAAGCCCACCTGACCCATCCTGCGCTGATAACTACCGCCCAGTCTCAAACCCTTTCCCTTTCCCTCTCCAAACTCCTGGAACCTTTGGTCACTCTCCTAATCCGCTATCTTCCGCTAACTCTCTTCTTGACCCTCTGCAATCAGGTTTCCGCACCCTACCCCAGGGAAACTGCTCAAACTAAAGTCCCCAAATGATCTCCAAAGCAAAAATGCAGGGAAACAACTCATTGTTGCTTTTTTTTGGATCTCTCGCAGTTTTTTAACCTGTGATCACCATTCCCTCCTCAGCAGTCCGACCATTGCCCTCCAGGCCCCGCTCTTTTGTTCTCATCTTACCTTTAAAACCGTCCTTCAGGTCCATTTGCGGGTTCCCCCTCCTATCCTCCCCTTTTTTGCTGTGGGGGGGGTTCCTCAGGAACCGTTTTTTATTTTTCCCTCTTCTCAATCTATACAGCCCCATTGGACAAACCATCAGCAGTTTTGGCTTCCTTACATCTCTACACTGAGACACCCAATTAACCCCTCCTCCCGAGACATCACTCCGCTCTGCTCAAAACACCGGGGCTGCCTGTCTGCTGTCTCTCATCATGCCCCCCCCCGATATAAACTAAAAACCCCACTAAAACTGAACTTTTAGCATCCCACCATCTACTAACGACCTTACCTGCCCTTCTGTCTCTTTTGTGGCACCCCCCATAATCCTAGGCAGCAGGCCCGGGGTCTTGGGGTTTTACAAAATTCCGATCTGTCTTTTTTTCCCATATATCCAATCCCCTTTCCCGCTCCCCGTCACCTCCCTCAAACTCTCCGAAACCGTCCTTTTTTCATTGTTGAACAACCAAACTCTCATTGTTGCTTTATTCAATTTCGTCTCGACTACTTTTAAATCTTGCAAACGGGTTTCCCCCGTGCAAACTCTCCCCCTCCAGTCGTCCTGAATGCAGCAGCCAGCTTGTCTTTCTTTTCCAGCCGCTTGCTGTTCCTCTACCCTGTGTCGTCACTGCCTGGGTTTCCTATCCAGCAGGATACAACATAAAACCAAACATCCACTCATAAAGTCTCCACAACGCTGCTCCCCCCCCCATCTCCTCCCCCCCCTCTGCTACCCCCTACCCGCTCTCTCCCCTTGCTGATGAAATTTAGGGTTTCACTTCAAACATCCCAACCTCCCAGCCCGTCTCCAAGACTTCAAACGTGCGGGACCAGTTCCTGGGAAATGCTACCCGGCGGGCGCAGCCAAAACAGAACTTTCATAGCTTTAAAAGGGCCCTGAAACACTCTCTACTCTGGCCTACCCGAATCCCTAATGCAAACACCCCCCCTTTTCCCCCCCACTCCCCAGCAACTAAACTATTTTCGGCCTTAACGTATAAGATGTATAAGAGGGGGGGAGGGGCATCCAATTTTATTAAAAAAAACCCCATATTTATGTCACGGCCGGGCCATTGTAAATCTGCACTTCTTGCCCTTCGTCTCTCCCGTACACCCTAAAGATTGGGGAAGCTCTTGCGAGCGGGCCCTCAACCTTGTTCTCATCTGTAAGTACTTTTAATGTGTAATGTCTGTACGTTTACCCTCCAAACTGTAAAGTGCTGCGGAATATGTTGGCGCTATATAAATAAAGATTATTATTAAAACTGCAAACTGTACTATGAACAAAATGTATTGATTGGTTAATTGACCTTTGTGTATTTGCAATAGAGAATTAAGATTGGGAGAAGATTGAATATATGATACTACTATCCATCCTGCTATTGTTAGTTTTGCTGAGGTTTCCTTTACTATAATGTGGATGGACAATTCATTTATATGGTTTCCTAAAGTCCTAGTTAGAGTCTGATTCCAGGCAGTTGACTTGTTCATGTGTACTTTGAAAACATGTTCTGTTTTTTAGTTTTTTTGAAAATCTTAAGAGTGAGTTGTTTCCCATCATTACATCTGCAAAACAAGTGCCCATCAAATACTGAACGTCAACTAATCAATTACTTATTATTATCAGTTTAGTCCAAATCAGTTTTTAGGTGTGTACGACTATGACAAAAACAACTATTAACTGTTACTTGAATTTTATTCTGGAAGCATTAAACTGTTTTCTGTTTTTCCTCAGAAAACAGTCGCAGCAGCAAAGGAAGACATGGTCAGCAAGATGTAAGATTTCATTTATTTCACTTAATTAAGGGTGACATGTATGTGCAGCCCTATTCGCTATATTTTTAATGAACTGTACTCCAATACTAGGCGCATTACAACGCCCCCGGCACTTTTTTAAATGCGCCGAGCGGCGGGGATGCTGGAGGCGGGGTGCACTTCAACCATATGAAGCACACTTTAAACTTCATACGGCAAAAACCCCGGGCATTACTGGGGGGGGGGAACAGGTAACACTTTTTTTTTTTTTAAAATAAAGTTTTATTATATTTTTTTAAAATTTCGGACAAATAAAACATTTTAATCAGCAAAAAAATGTCTGAAATAACATGTAGGAACCGAAGGGCCCCGGGGGAAAAAACCAAGTCCATATCGTAGGGACCGGAGTCCCACAATGGGAAAGGAGTATAGTCCTTTAAAATGAAAGAACTTTGGACAAACCTTTGAATAAAAAACCCCAGTAGACTAGGGGCAAACACAACGGAGGGAAAAAAGGAAGGGGAGGGGAGGGTAGGGATTTGGGAGTTACCCTGAATTGGTTGGGTCGCTTAGGTCAATTCACTGCCAGTAGGTTACCCAGGGCCCACCATGTTTTTATCAAACAGACCCGCCTGTCATGGAGAGAGGGCCCTCAACTGCCCCTTTGACGACCCCCCTCAGTTTATGTTTTTGATCCCCTCTGCAGGGGGGATGGGGCTGTTTCCATCAGTTGCAACGGCACCAGCCGCTGTCAGAACAATTAAAAAAAACTTTGTGTAAAGGACCCCCCTGGACCACGTCCGGCCGCAGGCGCGTCCGTGCCCCCCGCCCCACGGAGCCCCGTCCCGCCGTCGGGTTGGGGGGCCGCCCGTGTCCCCACCCCCGCCACGTCCATTTTTCCCAGCCCCCTCCCCGCCTGTCGGCTCTACTCCCGGCGTGTACCCGCCCTTTGGGCGTGCGCGGCCCCCGGGCCCCTTTAGATTTAAAGGGGGCGGCACCCGGGAATGGTTATTGCCGGGGACGCTCCATTAAGTCCCCGGGCCCCTTTTCCCGCCCCGCCCTTCCGGATTCTTTGAATTCCCCTTTGGGGTAAGTGTTCCAAGCTTCCGTCTTGCCTTCCTTTTACCGACTCCTTCTTACGTTACCGCTACGAACCTTGCCCCCCCTGCCCCGACCTCCGGGTTTTCTACCTCTACGAACCGAGCCGCCTGTCCTGAACCCCCTGCCGTCCACACCACGAGCCTGCCTGCCGTTCCTGTACCTTCACCCCGGCCCCCACTGCAGGGAAGCCCCCCAGTGGTAGTGACCTGGTGGACTCCCCCCCGAGCAAGAAACCATCCCGCTTTGCGGCGGGTCTGGGGAATACCGGGACCCACTTAGATCCCCCCCTGGTGGGGGCTAAACGCCATCGCCCGGTGGTCCCCTGGATCCATTCCCCGACCCTAACGTAGAAAACCGGCCATGACCCCCCAAGGGGCCTTACCAGCCCGGGGACCGTTGTTCCAGCCAGTCCAGCAACCGGGGCAACAGGCGCAGCAAAACACCCACTTTCCCCTGTTGCAGCAACTCGTCCCGTCCAGCGCAGAGCCTTCGCCGCTCCCGCGTTGTTCCTGCCCCCTACGGTTCCAGTGGCTCCAAGGGGGGCCCAAACTTCGCCTGTCGCTCCCCCAAGTAGAAGGAGACCCGGGTCTGCAGGGGGTTCACACCCAATCACTAGCCGGGAGCTGATGACCCGACCCGTTCCTGTCCGAACGTCGAAGGGGCTTTCGTGATCAGCCTCCTCTCCGGGAAGGCCCGGCATGGGCTACACCCCCATGGGCGAACGACCCAGTGCGGCGGATTACAGTATTTCTCAGCGGTTCCGCAACGTCTTCGAGGGAAACCCCCCGTGATCCCCTGCGGAGACTGCCCTCCTAAACCTAGCCCGGGGGGACCAGTCTGTAGGAGATACGCGGGACGTTCCGCACCCT